>MNCI01028897.1:30579-102339 GCA_015680685.1 Gnetum montanum | reverse complement strand
CTGAAGCCTTTTTATAGGGTTTCATAAGTAGTTAGATATTCCAAAATATCTTGGGTAACTTCTCTCCCAAGTAAGGAAGTTATAACTTTCCCAACAAGTTAGGAAGTTATAACTTATACATGAAGTTAGGAGAAAATCATGCTAACATTGGCATGTTTCTTTTCAAATATATATATATTTTTATAATTCACAACCTCAATAATTATTTTAAGAAATAAAGCCAAGATATCCATAATATAAGCGCTCCATACAATTGTCATTTTATCTTGTTTAGGATTTTAATTGTCAAATATCATCACCCACTGTGTACAAAGCCCTAGTAATTTTCGCGGACAAGCAGTAGTAAGAAAGTAATTCAACATCCAGCTTAGTGTAGATGTTGGTGGTGGTGGCTACATGGTCTTTCAGATCAAGAAAGCCAATCCTTGCAAGCTTATATAAATAAATCATCTACATTTGCACCTTTTTGTACCTTATTATCTTCAAACTCAACATACTAATAAATTATTGTTGTGTGGATTATAGGTGACAGTTACTAGAACAGTGGGGATTAATCAACTGGTCAGTCATTCTTCAACTGCTGGCTTGTTTCTTTCCTTCCTTGTCCCTATGCAAAACCTAGAGAAATGGACACATGCTCTACCCCATTCCTAGTGCTTATCTCATTCAGAACTGTATATCAACTACCATCGCAAAACAAGGCCCTACCATTGCATCTAGTAATGTTGCTGTGTGGTGTTCAGTTGCTACCACCATGTGCCATCTCTGAGAGCACCCTAGTATACGGAGGCTAGGATGTAGGAACCTAGTCAGATACCTACACATTTGTAGCAGAGGTGGGTCTAAGCTCCAGAAGATGAAGTTCATACTGGGTAGGGTCATGGGCACCATGATGATGTTGCTCTCAATCAGGCTCGTGTAGGGTCACCGGGCCATCTCCAAAAGAGCACGTTCATTGGGAAAGTTTGAGAAGCCACCCCACACCACTTGCAACTCGAAACTTGGTGCCTAGATTCATGCATAGATCATGAAATCTAGATTTCATGAGCATGTTGTTATATGCATCAGGCTTTATCAGGACATATTCAAAATCAAAGGTAATGGAGTTCGTAGGAAAAGTGTTCGACGAAATGCCCAAGTGGAATGTAATGAACTGGACCAGCGTGATTACAGAGTATGGCTACCATGGTAATGATAACTCCAGTGACGAAGTGCTAGTGCGACCCTTAGATAATCCCATTTCTGCCATTTTATATGAATGTTTCTTTTTTTTGTAGCGCACATATTATTTAGAGTTGTGCTATGGAATAATGGATTTCTATGCTCAGCTTTGATTGGTACCGTGAAATTTGGTTCACATACCGTGGTCCCTTGCAATAATGTGGACCACCTTCTACATCACGCGGAATTCCACTTTTTCTTTTCCATTACAAACAAAAATATCATGCTTAGCCATGAAATTTTAGATGATATATTCCTAAATTTCATAGGAGAAATAACTTCAGCCTGCACCGGACTGCTAAATTTGTGTTGCTGTAGAGATATGCTTTCCAAGAATGAAATGGATACAAAACCAATTTTACTTGAGATGCTCTTTGATTTGGTACAGATTTATACCATATAAATGATGCATATAGAAATTGAAATTCCTTCATAATCCAGCTAGACTTTGGTTAGTTTTGATAGAGATGAAAAGAAAGCATTGAGCTTATCAGGATATTCATCAGTAAATCCCAGTGGATCATAATATATATATCTATATTGTTGCCTTGTGAAATGCAATGCTCATAATTATAGAGGGAAAGCAACACGTTGGTGGTCCTGTACTCATCAGTGGAGACTTATAAGCTTGATTGAGGAATGGTGTTCCTATATTTTTTCTCTTAAATTAAAAGAATGTTGTTATTAACTACATTTTAACTCTTATTCTTTTTCTCTCAAACTGAAATTTTTACCACTTCTCCAACTATCAAACTGCAAAAACCTTTAACCAATTTTATCATGCCAACCTATTCCATGAAATGGCCAAAATTTGCCAACACCCATATGTCCTACAATCCCACCCCTAACTCTCCCAACTAGGGTCTAGCTACGTCAACTTACAAAATACAATGGTAAAGAAAATCCCAATGCACACTTGGTCACATTTCCATCCAAGTTCACATAAACGCTTGTTGCACATAAACACTAACTTGTTGGTGCCTCTACAGATCCATTTTTTGGCTATGGAATCACGTTGGTGGGTGCACTCGCACTCCATGGCATGCATCAGTGCTACTATTGGTCAGGAAGAATTGTTGATGATATCATGTTCAATGTGAAACCAGTATCCTTTGTTCATGAGGAATGGCTAAGGGTTGATGGGAGAAAATGAACATGCACCACAATGAGCTATTGGTGCTCCCATAACTGTTGGTGCTCTTTGCTTTTGTTGGATGTTGTTATGCCATTGAGCACTCTTTCACTCTACCTCCCTTGATGCTATGATCGCTCCTTGCTCACCCAGTGTTTGCTGGGGAGTAGGGGAGCTTTGACTTTACCTGCTAACCCTAGTCACAATTTCTAGTTTTCTTGGAAATTTTTTCTTTCTGAAGCATTGTCCAAGGCCTTGGCATTCTAGGCCTTCCCCATGATGGATGGGGGTTGCATTGCCTCCCTTAAAGATTGTTGTAAGTGCGGCTCCTTATCGTTTTCTTTGCTATAGTGCTACAGTTCCAATGGTAGTTTAGAGCTAGGGTTGGGCATCTCTATGTTGCTATAGTGAATAGGCAATGTGGCTTCATTGTACTATGTTGGCTATATAGGGTGTCTTGGTAGTGGGGGAATTTTCTATTGGCTGGGATGTTCTCTAGGGTTTAGGTTGTGGTACAATGGTTCTTGCCATTGCTGTGCTTACTTTGTGGGTTAGTGAGTCACAATGGTGGATTCATTAGGTTTTTCTCTTCCTTAGGGAAGTTCCTCTACCTTACCTCAAATTGATTTCCTTTTACCATATGATATTTTTGAAGTAATTTTCAAAGATTTTGCAACTTGTTTTATTTTTTTTCAAATCATGGGATTTTTACCAAGGTTCCCAAGTATATACACTCAAGTCCAAAGCCTCCTTGAGCTGCAAGGCATTTAGGGTTCTCATACCTAATACTATGCTCAAAATTTCATTTTTGTGGAATTATCTAATGCTTCTCAGGTTGAGAAGCCTCTCTAGAAAACTTTTTGAAACATGAAATGTAACCCTAATAGCACATGCCTAGAGATTTTACTTTAATGTAAATGACTTGGCTTTTAATATAATTCCTGTTACATGGAATTGCCTAATATTCCACTTATTTTCTTATCTATTAAGAGGAATGTTGTGAGCACCCTAGGTCCTATTATTTCTGATCATTGTATGGTGATCAATGGAACTCAAATTTGCTAGTATTATATTAAACTTAATATAGCTCTTCAGAAAACCTCATTAACCCTTGCTACTAGTGGAAAATGCTTCACTAAAAAAGTAGACTAATTTTACCTTCCAAACTCATGTAGCTATTGTCATAGGGCTAAGCATCATATATCGACGTGTCCCCATCCTAGCTGGGAAGAAAAAACTTCTAGCATCTCAAAAAAAATCATTCCCCAATCACACCATTATGCCCACCCTTAGAACCCTTCAAGTTTGGATCTCCTTCCCTAATAGCTCCAAAATCCTCCTCTTAGTCTAGCTCCTCCAAGCTACCAAAACAATAGTTTGGTACTCACACCTCCTCCCAGGTCATCCTCTCGAAGGTAGTGAAGGACATAGTTTCGATGGATGAGTTTGTGGTAGATAGTTCTACTCCTTCCTCCAACACCTCTCCACTAAACACTTCCATGGCCCCTATCCCCACCAAAAACTCCTTCTCCCTCCTATTAGGAACAATGGGAGTTGATACTTTGACTTTCAAACCTTCTGTTGGCCTCTCAACTGAAATGCCCCTTGATTCTCCATGAACCTTTTTTCATGAAATGTTCGAGGCCTTACTATTAGACTTCAATGGAAGTGAGCGGGAAACTTTATTTCTAGTCTTAATATAGCCTTTGATTTCATTCTCCTTCAAGAAATTAATGATTCAGCAGACCTTCTATCCTTTTCTACTTATTGGTTTCTTCCTCATTCCTCAATCCTAGTGACATCCCATGCAAGTGGGAAAGGAGGTGCTACCATTCTTCTTTCACCCTACTAGAAAACTAAAATCTTTCAAACTGGTTCCAATTCTAGGCACAGAGTTTCCTAGGCCACTTTCTCCTCCTTGCATGGTACTTTTGGACTTTGCTTGATCTATTCCTCAAAAAACTCCATAGAACAGGCTCTCCTTTGGAAAGAACTTGCAAATTCTCTTCCTCTAGTGTCTTGGATATTTAGGGGCAATTTTAATATGGTCAAATTTTCTCAAGATAAGCTCAGAGGGGTGTTTTTTCAACTATTCAATTTCATTAATTAGACCTAGTCTGCCTTTAAGAAAAGGTTTTACTTTCCTAATAGGGAAGACACCTCTACGTGCATTTCCCTCCATAGATTTACTTGGAGCAATCTCTATCTTAGGTAAGCTCGCATCTACAGTAGGTTAGATAGGTTCTATTTATCCACCTTTTCATTCTGGCAAGCCTTCTCCACTACTATGGTTCATCACCATGCCACCTTATCATACCATCTTCCTATATCCATATCTATCCAGATTCATGGCAGCCCTAAATAATAGAAATTCAATCTTTTTTGACTACACAACAACTATTTTTCCTCTATTGCTACCCAACTTCATCTATCCAACCTTTGGAATGTTAAACCTAGGCCCATAAATCAGGTGGGATGGATTAACTGGTGGCATTATGCTTTATGTTGAGTGTGGAACTTTGCTTATTCATATGGTAAGGCAGTGGCTACTTGGGCTAGACAAGGATACAACAAAATTCACCTCACTATTAAACATCTCAGTAATAGACTAGCTTAAGATCCCTTTAACATTCTAGTTCATGAGGAGCTAGCTAGAGCATGATTAGCCTTTCAACATTAGGATGTGTATTGAGCATAAAGCACCTTAACTAAAAGTCGTCTCACTTGGTTGAATATTCAAGATGAACACTGTAAGGAATTTTTTAAGTATCTCAATACTACTTCCCCTTCACATTCTATAGAAAAAATCTCTAGTGATGGTACCATCATTACTGACCATAATTGTATCCTCTCTTTTCTTAAAAATCACTATGAAACCCTTTTTACAACTACCCCAATGGACATATCTTCATTCAAGGCTTCCACCCCTAATTATCCTCGCCTTATCAATTCCACTATGCTGCAAAGTCTTGATGCTGATGTCACTTTGGTGGAGCTACAAGTGTCCTGTTCCAAGCTAAGTTGGGGAAAGGCTCCTAGTTATGATGGTTTCCTCATGGAATTTTTCCAAAATCATTAGGATTTGGTGGGAAATGATCTTCTATAGATCGTTAATGAGGCTATCTTAATGGGTTCCCTTGGGCCCAAGCTAAACCAAGGGGTATTTCATCTCCTCCTTAAGTTTGGGGATCTTACCAATATCTCTAATTGGCATTCCATAACTCTTCTCAATGTGGTTTATAAAATTTGGGCCAAGTGCCTAGCCTTATAGCTAAAAAAGATTCTTGGCCAGATCATATCTCCCTAGCAAACAAGATTTGTTCCTTGTATACATATTTTAGACAATGTGGTTATAGCGTGGGAAGGTCTTAAGTGGGCTAAGGATGATGAACAAGATATTCTCCTAGTGAAACTTGATTACACCAAGGCTTATGAAAACATAAAATGGGACTTTATCTTGCAGACCATGACCAAACTTGGTTTTGGACCTAAGTTCTTACATTTGGTGAAATGATTATTCTCAGATGCTACCACAAGAATAGCCACTACCTTCGAAATTACCTCTCCCTTTCCAATCCAGAGGTTAGTGTGACAAGGTTGTCCTCTCACCCCTATCTCTTTATCATTGTAGTAGACTTTCTTTGTCATTAGATTAACTTGGACATTCAAACTAAAGTTCTCACTAGGGTATGCCTTTCTTCCTCTCAACAATAGCTTCTCAATATGCACTTCGCCAATGACTCCTTTTTTCTAATTCAAAACAAAGTTGCCAATTTGCGCTACATCTTATCAAGGGTGAAGCAATATTGCACACTCGCAGGCTCCACTATAAATTGGAATAAATTCTCTGTTTATAGCTTTATTGACAATTATAAACATGTGACCAACTATAACTAGAAGCAGTTTTAGGATCAAGACATCATTAAGATTCTGGAATCCCTTTTCATTTTAGAGGTTCAACCTCTATTCTCTAGGAGTAAGTTATTTGTTGGATTCAAAAAACATTTGATACATGGAAGACTAAACCTCTCACACTTGTGGGTAAATACCTCATATGTAAGTACATATGTGCATCAACCCATGTGTATTACTTTTCATGTTCATCCCCCTCTGAAGCTGCCTACCAGAAGCTAGAATAGTTATTTTGTGACTTTATGTGATCCACCAACGATTCTCAAAAAGGATTTCATCAAGTCACTTGGAACATTGTTACTCTCGCCAAGAATAATGGTGGCTTAGGTCTTTTGAATTTCTTTAAGCAGGGAATTACCTTGGTTGCTAAGTGGTTGGTACAACATTTAGATTCCTTAGATATTATTGGGACCCTCCTCCAATTAGGGCTTCATCAAGAATTTCCTAAAAACAAGAACTTTTGGAAAGGCATCCATTTTTTCAATTGGACCTTTTTTCCCCTCACTATCATTCTTCCTAGATCTCATGTTTTCGAGAGAATCTAGAGGGCCTAGAAAATTCTACACAGTTACATAGACTAGAATAACATCAAGATCAATCCTACTATCCTATGTCAATTGTGTTCATAGTGGTTACCTCTATCGCTTGCTCCCCTTGCCATCACAAATGCTAAGGTGGCTACCTCTTGGTATCGAAAGGGTTTCATTTCCTTGAATTGTCTAAGTAAGCTAGTCATTGGATTTTGGGGGTTGAGTTTAATAATTTGTATGGGGAGTTGGCTACAATGAACCATTTCCTAGTCCAAATTTACTCCTTTCTCCATGGTCATTGGCAACTTGATGTTACCGTGCAAAGACCTTTTCATGGCCTTCAATGGCTTAATGTGATTAAGCTCTTATCCTACTGCCCATTTTTCCCCTTTCACCTTATGCACGACCCATCCAAGGTCATTCAATGCTACAATACGTCTTGGCATAAACAACATTCTATAACATTTTGGATCCCTCTCTTCTAATGTATTTGAAAACTTCTGACCCTCCGCAAAATTAAGCAATTCCTTTGGTATCTCCTCCACCATGGTCTTCCTATTCGTAAATGTTTAGAATATCTTGGGATTCCCAATCCCAATTTCTCTCTCTATGGTTGAAAATATGACTTTATCCATGTGTTTTGACATTGTCACTTTGATCCCATGTGTGGGAGTGGGCTTCCAAAGTTTTCCATCATACAAGCTATCTCAAGCTGATGTCATATTCAACTTTTTGAACATAACTTCTGCTACTCTCAATTTTCTGTGGAAATTTTTTAGGCTTACTATTTTATATTATATTTGGAAGTGAAGATGCAATGTTATATTTTAAAGCATAGATTATTCTAATAAATGTCTACTTTCCAAGTTGGAGAAGTTGCAGATCTTTTGCCTCATTCATTTCCAACTCACATCTCCAGTATCCAAGTTCAATCTAGATAGTCATTAGTTGGTTCATCTCCTACAACCTTGGGAAAGACCTGTGCATTCTAGCAACACTCATCATTAGTAATCTTTGCATGGAAGCTTTCCTTTTTTGTTGTATGGAGTCACCATTGGAACTCTCTCTATCCTTAACTAAGAGTTCTTTGCCTCATCTAATTTTATTTCATTCTCTCTTGTAACAACTCAGTTTGTTTGGATGATTAGTAGTGCCCCAGATCAAGTTTCCTCCTTTATAATTATTAATTTTTGAGGTTGTTCCCAAGTCTCATTCATAGTTATCTTAGTTCCCCCTTCCCCTTAACCCTATGACTTATTCAAGTTATCATAATTAATACATTTTTAATATTAATAAAACTTCTTTTTGGGGTCTAACACCCCCCCACATTTTGATCCAAGTGCCTGCTCCTTCATGCCTAGCCACATACCATCATGTGCATGTTTCCCATGTCACTTATTGGCAAGGCCTTAGATTGGTACCATGCACTACCCAAGGCCTCAAACTCTTCTTTGGAGGATCTCATAAGACAATTTGTGACATGATTTAGGTAGAACAAAAATCTTGAAGCAACCCTGAACCAACTCATGCAAGTCAAGTAGTGGTCCGTAGAGCCCATGTCAAAATTCCTTCAATGCTAGAATGTTGCATTGGGCAAGATGCATGAACCTCTAGCAGAGATGCATCTACTAGTCATCTTCAAGGATGTAGTGATTGGGTTCATCAAGTCCAAAGTATATTACCTAGCCCCAAAGTCTCTTAGCCAAGCCTTTGCCCAAACAAAATGCATAGAAGATGTAGCCTAGGCTACTAATGACCCACCCTACATGGCATACTGAAGCCAACATGCACACAAGAAAAATGCAATAGTGGAAATAGTGGGCACAAGCACAAAAGTGATCAACTGGGGCCTAATGGCTAAGTAACCTAAGGTCCCAACTCACAAAGCTACAACCATTGGCATGAACTCACCTACATTAGCAAGGTCCACCTTAAGCCCAACTTTGAGCATAAGGATCACTCAAAGTATACACTGCTACTAATGAAACCCTTTGAACTACTAGAGTAACTCTTGAAAGTTAGGAAAATTGAACAGAAATGAGTATAAAAAATTACCCACCAATGACATGATAGGTACTATGAACTATTGAGGAATTTCACCTTTGTACCACTGAATGAGCCCCTAGTCCCACAACATTTCCAATAGGACCAATACTATCATTACCACTAATTGTCTATGAAACACCACAAAATTTTGGGTCTCAACATCTCAACTAAAAATTTGGCTAAGTGTAAAAATGATGGCACTTTGTCAAAATTTTTCTAAAGTGTTGAGTGTAGTCAGCTCCAACTACCAAATTTACAAAATTTTTCTAAGTGTTAGAATGATGGCACTTTCTACAAATTTTTCTAAGTGTTAAAACTTAATAAATTTTTCTAAGTGTTGGTGCTATGCTCCCCAATGTAGCATGCATGAAGGATTATTTTTCAAAATTTTCTAAGTATCAACAGTAGCTGCAAAAAATTTTCTAAGTGTTGTGCTATGCCTAGCACTATAGTTGTTATGCTCTATAGTGACATTGTAGCTGTTATGCTTGACACCATAGATGCTACGCTTAGCACTATAGCTACTATGCTCTGCTACACTCTAGAGCATAGCAGGCGTAGCCAACAAAAAAATGGCCATTTTTCTAGAATTTTTGAAGTGTTGTGTTATGCTCCCATTGCCCCTACTACACTCTAGATCATAGCTAGTGTAGCACACTTTTTAGTGACATATTCTGCCTAAGTGTTAAGCTAGCTCAGCATGGAAGAGGCATTTGGTAAATTTTCTAACCCTTGAGGCTATTCCTCCTGCTATGCTCCAAAGCATAGTCAAGGTAGCAAGATCAAGGATTACAATCTTCACGATATTCTTTAAGTGTCCATGCTACACCCTATTCCTAGGGAGCATCCTATATCTTGCATGTAACATGAGATGAGTGTAGCAGCCAGTGTCTTGTGTTTCACACATAACATGAGATGAGCATAGCAACTAGTATCTCATGTCCCACACATAAAATGGGACAAGTGTAGCAACCGACATCCTGTGTTCCACACATAACACAAGATGAGTGTAGTAGTTAGAGTTAGAAAATTTTTGAACTTTGTTTGGTTACATCTAGACTTAGAATTTTTTTTGAATTTTTCTTATGGTCGCACCTACTGCACTACCACGTGGTACCTGATCTACATTTTGGACTAACCTTAGTGCTATAAATACCCCTACACCCCAATGTTTTAGGGGTTAGGCTTCCAGTATTTACAAGTTGGGCAATTGCCACTTTTATTTCGCATTTGGCATTTTGGCATCTTGGCACTTTGCTCTGTGGATGAACAAGACCTAGAGCACACCACATCAGTAGAAGTAGCCCTGCACCACATGATACATTGTAGCCCTATTGCAACCCCACTGAACACCACATGGTATACCATGGTGGCTAACTCACTAGGTATAGTTCATCATAGTGAGCACTAGACTTCACAGCTTGACACCACCAAGACTATGACTATGCTTCCACTATGCTTTTCATACATTTTGTACCTTTTGAGACCCTTTTGGAATTAGTTGTGCTACCCATTTTGGGGTAGTTCAGTTTTGTTCTCAAATTCTATTGCATTTTTCAAGCATTTTTCTTTGGTATTTATTGTAACACTTGGTATTTTCTCACTTTTTCATATGTATTTGGACATTTATATCACTATCCTTAGGTTGGGAGACCCTGGTATGCTCTAGCTTAGCCAACCCTGATGCTTGTGCATAACGTAGTATAAACCCTTCTCACACATGGTCGTTCTAACACCACATAAGTCCCTATTTGATTGACCAAACTATTCAAGGCACCTCATTTCCTTTTCTTATCACAACCCTCACATGGATTCAAGGTTAGGTTGTACACCCGTCAACCTCTTGGTGTTCCAGTTATCAACATTTTTTGACATTATAGTTTTTTGCACTAGAAGGAGGGCCTCACCATTTCCTTTTGCATTTTTTGACTAACACATAATCAAAACTCTGGATGCTCTAGAGAGTGTAATAAGTTCTTAAAGCATAGTAAGTTCAAGTGTAGTGAGCATGGCAAGCTCTAGTGTAGTGAGTGTGGTAGGCTCTAGTGTAGTGAGTGTAGTAAGCTCCAACATAGCGAGCATAGCACTATAGTTAGCCATTTTTAATAGCTTTTATACTTGGCATTTTTTCTACATTTTCATAGTTAGCAATTTTTTTGCGTTTTCATACTTAGCCAAATTTTCTATAGTTTTACACTCAGTTAATTTTTGCAATTTCCATACTTAGCCATTTTTTTATAGTTTTCTCATTTTTCTGTAGTTTTTAGAGTTAGCCATTTTTTGCAAACAACAACTCTCATAACCCAACCTATGAACATGAATCTAAATCAACTTTCCACATTGGTGTCTAACACATTTGACATCACAAATCATCTAAAGCATGCTGCACTAAGCTATGAACAATTCAACTTTGTTTGTATGAACAATACATCCTGCTTATCTCATTGGTGCCCTCGACATCCATCCAACCCACTCGTGTGTGGTCAACCTCAATGAGCATGCCCATCCCTTAGCTGGCACATCAAAGAAACCCATCTTCTATGACATTAAAGTGGCAATGACCATCCACTACAGTGTTAAACAAGAAAACTTCACAACCAACAATCCGATCATATGACCAATGCAGGCCTTGCCAATGTAATTGGTTGATACATCCCCAGGCTTGGATCAGGTATTCTAACTAATCTAAAGTTTGATGGAGGAGATCAACCACAACAACATCAAGGTGATGGACTTCTACCAAGACAATTCCATAAGTACTATGGTACCACCTCTAACTCTTCCAATTAGGGTCCAACTACCTCATCTCATCAAGTACAATAGTGAAGTGACTCCAACACATAGTTGCTCACATTTCAATTTGAGTGCCTACTTCTTCAAGCCTAGCCACATGCCATCATGGGTATGTTCCCCATGTCACTCACTAGCAAGGCCTTAGATTGGTATCACATGCTACCCAAGGCATCAATATCTTTTTTGGAGGATCTCATAAGTTAGTTTATGACGCACTTTAGATACAACCTAAAGCTTGAAGTAACCCTCAACCAACTCATGCAAGTCAAGTAGGAGCCCCTAAAGACAATGCCAAAGTTTCTCCAACATTAGAATGTCACATTAAGAAAAAATCATGAACCCCTAGTATTGGTCATCTTCAAGGATGCAGTGAATGATTTCATCAAGTCCAAAATGTATTACTTGGCCTTGAAGTTTCTTAGCCAAGCCTTTGTTCAAACAAAAGGTATAGAAGAGGTAGCACAAGCTAGTATGACCCAGCCTACATGGCCTATAGAAATCAACATGTGTGCAAGTAAAATGCAACAGTGGAAACAGTGGCCTCAAGTGCAAATTTAACTAACCAAGTGCTAATAGCTAAGTAGCCCAAGGCTCTAGCTCATGAAGTTGCTAACTCTGTTTCCAACTCACCTACATCGATAAGGGCCACCCTAAGGACCAAATTTGAGTGCAAGAATCACTCAAAGTATACATCATTGCCAATGAAACCTTCCAAGCTACTTGAGAAACTTTTGAAAGTTGGGTAAATTCAATACAAACAAGTATCAAAGATTGCCCATCAAAAACATGATAGGCACTATGAACTACTAAGGAAATACCTTCAATAGTACGAAATGAGCCCTCATCCCACAACATTTCAAATTGAACGAATACTGTCATTACCACCAAATGCGTAGTCATGATATGGAAAACTATTGTGCTTTTTAGGATGACGTGCAAAGAATGATAGAACAGGGCAAACTAGTGGTTGATGCAATAAGGAAATTCAACACAAATGATACCCTGTATTTCATAAACTCCATCAGCATAGCTGGCAAGTCTAAACCTATGCAATAAAATTTTGTGATCCATGTGCCTCCTAACAAGGAAAGGATTCCCTTGGCCTCCACAAGCAAGAGGTCCCCCTTTGTTATCAAAGTGCCACCTCGGGCACCCACAACATCCTTTGTGGTCAAGGTTCCATAGCAATTATCCGCTAAGACGTTAAACTAGCAACCAAACCAACAATCTACTAAGACATTAAACTAGCATGATGTAGTAACAACAACCTCTAAGAAACATTTCATCATCAACGTGCCACAGCAAGTTGTCCCTGCAACAACTCCTAAACCACTATTTATCATAAGGATGCCCCAACATGATGGTCCCTCATCTACTTGAAGCCCAACAGTGGGTAGCATCTCAATTCCTCCTCCTTCAAGGGTTGATCCCATTAGTAACCTGGGTAGGCCTACCAAATGGCAATGCAAGAGGACGAATGAGTGCCTTGTAACCCCCATGGCTGAAGCAAAGGCCATAACTAGCAAGTAGAAATTGAATGGTGGGGCCCCTACCTCCAAGAAAGACAATAAATCCAAGCCCAAGTCCCCTCCATGAGAGATCCATGTCTCAAGCTACATGGAGGAAGTTAGGGCCAACACAACAACTAATTATAACGAGTTCATAACTACACTAACTAAAACACCATCAAATTTCAAGGCCCTCTTGCTTCACCAAGGTCTTGGAATTTAGGAAAGGACTTCAAAAAGTGTAGCATCATGATAGTTTGGTAGAAAAATGTAGGCACTGAGGTTAGAATGTTTAGTCTAGCAAATTTTCTATCTCCAGAGTTGATAGGCCCAATGGATTGTCTAGCCCACCCACTTGGACAATTTACCTGGTTGATAGTCTACGCATAGACCATGCTTGGAGTTTTCAATGGTGTTCAAGATGGAAAAAACTATTCAGAAAGTTTTTTAGTAGAGAATTTTTCTATGCTATGCTACGTTTCACAGCATAGCAAGCCTTCAAAAAATCAATCAAGCATTTGAATACAAGCTTTGGCAAGATGTTCGCGCAAGGCAAAGTTAGAATTCGGCCAACATAGGATGCTACGCTACGCTACGCTAAATAGCATAGCAAGGGTAAAACATGAAAAGACTCCTTTGCCAAGCTGTTTAAGCAAAAGGACTGCATCTAAAAACATTTTGGCTTCCAAAACTACCCTATCTTAGTTTTCCCTTTAACCACAAGCAAAGTTTTCTTGTGAAACCTTGCAATTTTGATAGAAATGCATGTTCCATTGGCTGCTATGCTATGTTATGCTATCTAGTGTAGCATAGCATAGCAAAGATGCAAATCAATAGAATGCTCCAAAGATTAACCTGGCATGTGCCAAGGCTTCTAACAAATGTTGTTGACTCCAATGCAAGTTTCCTATTCAAACTAGTAGCTACGCTACATCAATGTGCTAAATAGTGTAAGTGATGCAAAGTTCATAGAAGGATCAGGACACCTTTAGCTAGCTCTACAGCTTGTTAGCAATAACTAAGATCGCCATGATTAGCAACTTTCTTCCACTTTGGCATGCCCCTTAGTCCATTCTCCAAAATTTTCCACTATGCTTGACCCTATTCATAAGGATAGGGAAGACATAGTCCTAGGGCAAAGACTCCATTTCTGCTTACATTGTTAGCATACTAGATTACAACATGTGTACTTTTGATAACATGGTTACAGTGTAGCAAAGTTTGTGACTGGCATAGCATTCCTACATGGTATTGTCATGTTTGCATATTATGGGGTCTAGGACATGTGGCACCTAAATCACATTTTTCTCGTACTCCTAGCCCTATAAATACCCTAGCGAACAATGCTCAAACGGTTGGCTTTTGCATTGGCATTTTTCTCCCAAAGAGTTGGCATTTCTGTATTAACAAGAGTAGTTGGCTTGTGGATTCACATCTTGTATAGTTGGATTTCTAGATTAGATTTGGTGCACTTGGCTTTTAAGTTCACATTCGAGAGCATAGTTGGCATGTTTTGAGCATTCTGGTTACCTCTGAGATTTTTGTGCCTCCTAGTGTTGCACAACCGATTGTATCCATCTCAACAAAGTAAAGCCGCGATCTTGAGGTGGTGCATTCTCTCACTCTAGTATGCTTTACATTTCTATTTATTATCATTGTATTTTGCATCATTTTTATCCCATTGCATTTAGTAATCATCATATTATGCTACAAGCATCATTTACGAAGTAAACATCTACAAACGGTTAAGTCACATCTATAAAGTTCCTGTTTGATTGAAAAGACCATTCAGGGCACCTCAAATCCATTTTCTCTAGCACAGCCCTCACATGGATCCAGGGTTAAAATGTTTTTCTCGGTGACCTCTTGATGTTCCAACCACTGATGTTTTTGGTTGTAATAGTTTTTGGTTCTAGAAGGAAGGCCTTTGGTGCCCTTTCTGTGTCCTACAGGTAGCCCTTCATGCTCTTTATACTCTATCACTCATTAGGATACACATGACACCCTTACAATTGTTTATGCATTGTGTGGTATGGGCTAGTCACAATGATAGTTCCTTTGGAACCTTGTAGGATGAAATGCCTCTGATTGCCTCTTGATCTCTATTTTTTTCTTGCTTGCAAACCATTTTCAATCTTGCAAAAATGACTTCCTCAACCATTGTTGTTGCTACCTCAAACCTTGAGGTCCCTTTTTTGGTTTAGAATACCATAGGTGATGAGCAACCACCTAGCCTAGTGCAAGGGCCACGTTGATCTCTTAGGATCCAAAACTAATCACCTAAGAGCTTAGTACAACATACTAAAATTTACAACTTCCTCTATGCTGAGCTCTAGGAGAATCTTCCCTTACATGATCAAGAACTTGAAGAGAAATGTAACTTTGAGTTCCTTTACCTCAATGGGAGGAAATTTATCCATACTTTTGGTGCTTCCATTCCCCTGATGGAAATCTATCGATGGATCTTATATTAGTTGGTACGAACAAGTAGGTCTAGGGAGTAGCAAGACATGGCGTCCCACTATGACGAGGTGTTTCAAGACCGACAAGAGGACTTAGATTCCTAGTTCAAGGGTGAGGGTCATACTAACCCTACGACTATCCCTCCTACTGCAACCTTCTTATTGAACCCACTCTTCATGACTGCTCCCTTTATGATTACATCCACCCCCTTGAAAACAATAATTTCATCATCCATGGCTAGTCATGCCATGTCCTCAGCATATCATCATGCCCACTCCTCCTTGTTTCCAGGCACTATCCCTCCACAATCTATTCCCCAATCTATCCCTTCATTGTACCAAGCACGAATCATGGCTACCCTATCTTGGGTGCACACGATACCTATGTTGCAGTTCCATATAGTCTCCACTTCCATTCCAACATCTGCACATGTTCCACTGTCAGTGGTGGGCCCAGCCCCACCCATGTGGTGGATCCCAATCACTTCTCCCACTGCTTCACAACCTTTTCAAATGTTGCACTATGCTCACCATCAAGCGTACCAGGCCCTGCAAGTGGTAAAACCAACAGTGGCACTGTGGTTTGCCCCACTGATCATCCAAAAAACCTATCCTATGGCACCACCTGTGGCTACCACTCCAATAGAACCACCCATTGGGTGGTGGACAACATAAGTAGCACTCTTCATGGGGGCTGCCCTAACAGCACCACCAATGATGGTTGCCCTCGTAGCCCCACAACCATCTGTATTGCTCCTAGGTCTGGATCAAGCATTTCAACTTATCCAGATCCTTACTGAAGAGGTTAGGTGCCTTAAAGCTACTGGTTCTGATACGATGAAGATCATGGATTTCTACCATGATGATCCCATCAGCCTAGTAGTTCCCATGCTTACATTACCCCTCGAGATGCCACTTCCCCACTTTACAAAATACAATGGGAAGGGTGACCCCAATGCGCATCTTGTGATGTTTAGATCTGAGTCCCTTCTACTACAACAATGGGTGCAAATCATCATCTATGTATTTGCTATGTCTCTGATGGGCAAAGCGTTAGACTAGTACTACGTGCTCCCACACTCTTCTATCTCAACCCTAGAGGAGTTTTTGACTCAGTTCATAACTTGTTTCAAGTATAACTTGAAACCATAGGTTATGCTAGATCAGTTAATGAGTGTTAAGCAAGATCCACTAGAATCAGTCAAAATTTTTTACAGTGGTGGAGCACTACCCTGAATGAGATTTATGAGCCTATTGTGGAGGCCCATTTACTAGCCATTTTTAAGGGTGTAGTAAATGACTTTATTAAGTCCAAAGTGTACTACCTAGCTCCATGAACTCTTAGTGAAGCTTTTGCCTAGACCAAGAGCATTCAAGGCACAACTAAGGTAAGTAAAGATTGAACCTATGTTGCATATGAAAACATGTATACTAAAAAGGATAAAGACAAGGGCAAGGCTATAATGGCCATGGTGGTCACCATGGAAAATGAAGCCTAGCCCAAAAAAATGATAATAAGAAAGTAATGCTAGTGCCAACTAACTTTGTATTGCCACTCAACCTTGCACATCGACACTTGAAGCACCCATCTAGCCTAAACCCAACTTCAATGGTAAGGATCGCTCCAAGTACACCCTGCTACCATTAAAGCCTTCAGAACTACTGAAGCAATTAATAAGGGTGGGGTAGATTCAATACAAGCAGATGTTAGAGAAAGCAACCAAATGACATCGGTGGTACTACGAACTTATTAGCAACCCCTCCTTGCCTTTGCTCAACAAGCCCCTAGTTCCTAAGAAATTCAAGCTAGAGTGGTTTTGTGACTACCACCAACTCTATGGTCATGACACAGATTACTGTATAGCATTGAAAGATGCCATTCAGCAGATGATTGATCAGGGGAAGTTGGTGCTAGACCAAAGCAACCCCATCTTCCCTGAAAATCAATCCTTGCATGTTTACATGGACCTGCTCAACACCAACAATGCAAGATACATTATCAAGACCATTAGTGTAGATGGTAATCCGAAACTATCCTAGCAATTGTTTATGGTTCACGTGCCTTAGTGTAGTGCACCAATACTAGCAATAGCTAGAAAGATGTTTCAGCAACCATTTTTCCTCAAGGTCCCTCCTCAAACATCCACCTCTACACCTTCCATGTTTAAAACCACACTCTTGCCTGTGCTGACACCAGAAATACTATTCATCATTAGCGAGCCAAACTACTCAACTGCCCCTATCCCACATAAGATGACATCACAACCTTCTTGTTCAAAGAAATGGGAAGAGTTTTTGATAGGTGAAACAACTACAAAATGTATCAGCCTAGGGCCTTCCAAGCCTACTCCTTTGTCCTCTACATCTACGCTAGCCTTGTCACCAAAAGTTAACACCGCTGCATATGCACGGTCATTGCCACCTCACCCGTAAGGACCTAGTGCCAGACTTGAAACTGCTCCTCCTAGGAAAATTCATCTTATAGGATGATTGGACGAAGAGAAGGGAGGTAAACAATAAGAATGTGAACAAGATCTCTTGAGTGCTCTTACTCAGGTAGAATAGGCTCTAAAATAAAAGAATATAACATTTAGCCTGTATGACCTAATAATGACTTTCACCGCACACCGTGAGGCTTTGGTTTGCATGTTAACGTCCATACTAGTTGATGAGAACATGTTGGTAGAGGAGAAAGTAATCCATTCGGTTATGCTTCCTTCTACACCAGAAGAACTAAGGCCATCCCAGTTGACATTCGATGAAGAGTCCATTAGGGAACATCTTGAAAAGGATCAAGTGATGATAGCACCCCTATTCATCACAATTCGAGTCAAACAACATAAGATTTGAAGAGTACACATTGATGATGGGGCTTCCACAAATGTCATCTCATTCCTCATAGTGGACAAACTAGGTTTGATGGACCAAATCAAGCCCATGACAACATCATGTCTAAAGTTATTTAGCAGGACATGGGTAGTGGTGAAAGGCACCATTCACATTGACTTTGTGCTAGGGGACCAATTTCCCACAAGTGCAATGTTTATTGTGGTGGAAGAGATTTGTAGGTTTAACCTAATCTTGGGGAGATCATGGTTAGCCCAACTTAGGGTCATCTCTTCACCCATACATTGAGAAATCCATCTACCTTATGAAGGTAGGGAGGTGGTGATCCACAATGATGAGGTGATGACCCAGACAATAAATAATATAGATATGGAGCAAAGTTTAGAGGTCATAAAATTTGATAATAAGTCACTTATTTCCACTGATACTAACTATTTGAAAAAAGAGCCAGCCCAAGATGCTGGCTCAGAAAATGAAACTATGTGGGCCAAGTTGCCTTTTCAAGCAGTAGACGATGATGTAGAAGAATAATGCAATAAAGCCTCTTGGCCTTATGTTTCATCAAACCCATGATGGATTAGAAAGTAGTTACAAGGATGATTGTTACTCATGTAGCATAACAACTCCACTGCTCCTTACTTGATTAACACCCACTATAAATTTATTCCTTGTTTACCTCACATTCATTCATCTACACGAGGCATCTAACTTTTTCAAAGTCGATCAAATGTACTTCATGTCTTTCATGGCCCGATAATGCATAAAACTTAAAAAATTCTTTACCCCACGTCTCTTCGATTACGCGAAATGTCCTAAAACTAGCAATGGCTGGAATGGCCTTAAACTACCATTATGGCCTGCTAAGGCCTAAAATTGGCTATTCAAAAAACAAATAAAAAAAAGAAAAAAGAGGTAAAAATAAATGACATAGATAATACATAGGCTAAAACAGTTCATATTCCATTTAAAGTCTAAATCAAATAATGTTTACAATTTTCTTTCAAAAATTCAAATAAAATCCCTTTCTTTCATGTTAGGAATCTTCCTCTACACCATCATTCCCTCCCTCAGAAGGCCTTATATCTTCATCTGGATTCTGTATCATAGAAATTAAAGTAGTCAGCTATAGTCACAATAAAAACTAGAATAAAATAAGGCATTGCATCACAAAAAAGTGACTAACCTGAGATAGCCCTACATCTGTCTCAAGGGGTATGTGATCTAGGCTAGCCCCAAGGCACTGCAAGACCTCCTCTTTAGTAATGTCCACCTAGTGCCTATCTCCTAAGTCAGTGTTTGCTACAAATTTCTCCTTTTAAATAGCCATCCATCTCAGTGGCCCTAGCGAAAATGAGGTAGTAGTGGTCCCACCACAGGGAAACTCACTTCTTGTTTAGGGGATTCACTGACCATCACTTATTGCATGAACTTTTTGTAAGCCCCAGAAGTTCCAATGAAATCAATGAATACTTCATGCATATACAACTTAACAAAAGCATCTGGATAGTGTTTACGGTACGAGGCACATTCTAGTTTATACATGTGTTTATGGTTTTTCTGTGACTTCCCCCACTCATAAACTCTTACACTATATTCTTTCCAATCTTGGTTCTTCTGGGCCAACAAGTCCATTTGCATACGCTGCTCAATTATTTCACGTGTGGTATCATTGTTTCACCACATGGTCATCTAATACCTTGCATAATCAATGACGATCATGCACCAACTACCATTGTTGGTATCCCAAGCAAAAGGAACTCATTTTTGGAGTGGATATCTCTCACCTCTGTGGTTAGATTTTCCTTCTTCTTTTCAAGCCTCTCGACCTGTTTTCATAAGTCTTCATTTACACACCTACACTTCCACAAGGAGCATGCTGAGTACAACGCACATTCACTAGCCTTGTCGTATATGTGACAAGGTACTTTAGTCACTCCTGGTGGGAATGTAGCCACAATGTCAACCTTAATTGCTTGCTTAGGATCCCATTTGAGGTGAGAGGCTATCAACTGCACACAAAAGGGCATTAGTCATAGTGGCGTAGCAATGTTTAGCCATTTAAAAAGCCTAGCATAGCTACTTTACTGACCTACTCTTAGATCAATCTTCTTTAGATGGTCGATTATGTCATTGACCACCCCCTCCATGAAGGCAAACTTATCAGGGGTCTTGGCCCATGGTCGCAGGTGGATCAAAGAAGGGCCTACAGTGTCAACGGTGGTATCTGCTACACAACAAAATGTGTTAGTTATGACTGAGAGGACTACAATAAAGCTGATGAGCAACACAAATGATAGTGTAAAGCTCTTACCCAACAAACCCTCAAGGGTCATACCCATCAACATACTATCAAATATGCTATCAAACTTACCAACATCAAGTTGTAGCTCCCCTCCTTCTAGTTGACTCGACAACATGGCAATGATCTCCATGTTCATCTACTCTTCCAACGTTGAAGTACATTCAATGAAGGGATCATCGGCAGAGGCCTCTCTCTAGTCAACAAGGACCTCTTCTTTATTCACTAGGGACCTTCTTTCCATGGCACCAGCCTCTTCCTCATCAATGGGTGCATCCTCCTCATAAGAAGAAACATGCTCCTCATCAACAGGAGCATTCTTCTCATCAATGGAAGCCCTTTTCCTCTATGGTAGGAGCTCCTTCTTCCTTGACCAAGGTCCCTTCCTTTGTGACTAGGGCCCTTGCATCTTAATTAGTCATCCCTATTTTAAGGGTGGTCACCTCATCTTCACCTTTTTCTTCTTCTTCTTCCTCTACTAATAAAGTGTGGTCACATTAGGTGAAAGCATACTAACTTGAAAAAAATGCTACGCTATGCTATGTTACCTAGTGTCGCACAGCATAGCGAGCAATAACCAAATGAACAAGGTAACAAATAAAAAGAGGAAGCATTTTCCAATGGGATATTATATTCTGCAAAGCTTGAACCATAGTACCTACCCTCCTTCTTCATCCATATGGGGAGGATCCTCATCCAGGTGAGACCTTTTGTGCTACAACTTAGTTACCACTATCTTTGCAATGAGATGTTTCCCCTTTGACACGTTGCCCATAGTAGTAGGGGGAACCTCTCCTATGCTATCATGGCCACGAAAGTTGCATGCGACCTAATTCCTAGTCATCATTAAAACTATTTTCCAATAGCTTTTGGGGGATCATGGGATTAGGTGGTATAGAAGACTTGGAAAATCCACAGTTTGGAAATATGGTTATGATTTTTTAGCACCCAGACTCCATTCTCATGAACTACAAAGAATTCCGCGAAGCAACGTAGGCAAGCTACAAAGAAGGCATGATGCACTTTGAAATGGGATTCAGAATTATTATGAAGCTTGATCATTTCAGCATGTAGACCTTTGCAAAGATGTATGGCCCAATTGTAATGGGCCCCCTCTTCCATGACTTATCTTATTATTCAAGCTTGGTTGATCTCAATGATTTTTCCTTGCAAGAGTAGCTTGGGAAAAGCACAGGCATGGAAGATGGGATAAATTGTTTTGGTCAATTTTAGCCTGGCCTTCTCAATATGGATCCCCTTTTGGTCCTTCACTTCCCCCAGCCACTCCTCAATGTCTTCTTGATGATTTTCCTCCTTTTTGGTCTTTTCTCCCATGGGGAGGCCATCAGAAAGGACATTGAAGAGATCCAAAAATAGTTGGTCGTTAATTTTAAGCACCACTAGCACACTGTGGACATGTGTGTAGAAGTAGTCTACTCTTTTGGAAAAAGAGTCAGCTAGGGAAAACATTTTAGTAGTAGGGATGCTTGGGTTAATGGCTAAGAACAACTCCATGAGCCCAACATCCCGAAGGTTTTTGATGAGAAAGTCTAGGGCCCCGTTGCAGAGCTAGCATTGGGTCTTGTTCACCTCCCCATACTTGAAATAGATGTTGGCCTCATTATGCTCAGAGGTGATCATGGTGACCTCCTAGGATTTCTTCGCTGCTGTAGCAGATTTTGAAAAAATAAAAAAGGTTTAAACAAAATAAAATAAATAAAATAAATTTTAAAATGAAACAACACTCGAACATGGAAACATAAATTCACGGTCTAGCATACCAGGTTTAAACGGCAATGGAAACAGTGGGAGATCCACCAACACGTCTTCAACAGTGATCAGTCTAAGGGATGCCCAATCCATATCCAACTAATAAGCCTCCTTACACTTTCCATAAAACTAGGGTTACTGGGTTGGATAGGTCTTGTACTCACCCCCGCATTCGCCTATCATGCTAGCATGCATATTTCTAGCGAAGGAAAATTCCTGCAAGGCCATCTATGCTAAAGCCAAGGCATCAGTATCACCATGAAGCCTTCTCTTGTCAATATAAAACCTGGTAACACACAAAAAAGCACATACATCATTAACATTGTTGCCTAGCATAGCATGCATTACGTGAAAAAATATGTTCACAAAAATGACCTAACAAAAAAAATAAATGGGCAATGAACAACATGTTGTATAAGTGATAGCATTTATACTCAAGCATTTCCTAGATCCAACTCAGACACCTTAAGATTTTTGGGCACTGATTAGAACCTTCTACCTAGCTGCCTTTGATTGCATCATTAGTCAAAAATTTCAAAATGCCCTAGTTAGCCCCAAGCAGTAGCATTTCTGTAATTGTGTGTGCCACATCTAATGATAAGTGTGACCAAACAATCACACTAAAGTCCTAGAGGAGGAATTTTAGGAATTCCTACATTCCTTCATGGAACCCGATCACCTGCTACTTCACATATGCATGGGGTAGAGGGACGTTGGCCACCGGTTCACTTAGGCAACACAAAACCCCTACAATTTCTAGGATAATCAAGATGGATTTTAACATCACCTTGCACAATAGAATGACCAGAGTTAGCATTATGTTCAAGTGTATTTTGCATGTAGCATAGCATGATTATCTATTTGCAAATAGTGTAGTGTAACCCTTTCTTTGCATGTAGCGTAGCATAAGCCCCCAGTCGCAAATTTTTTTAAAAAATAGAACAAAGTAAAATATTAGAAGAAAAATAATGAAATAACACTTGCAATGTAGCATGGCCATCACGCATCACAGAACGTACCAATCCTGGCTTTGCCTTATAGTAAGTATCACACAATGCACATAACAAACATACTAATGAAACAAGTGCAATAATAAAATAGATTTACAACTAAGGTAGTTTCACCAATGGAACCACAGGATCAATAGCGTAGTAATACGATATTATTGATGCATTGGTCTAAAGGTCTTATAACACATTGGCCTAGTGTAAAAAAAAAAGTAAATACGAATTTCAAATAAGAAAAAATTTAATATGCTACTATCATTTCAACCAATCTTCTACCATATAAAACGATTTGCTCTATGCTACGTTAAACACATGTTATGTTGTCAAATGTCATGCTTGGTCAAACCCTCCTAAGGGTCGTACGCTACACTATTCATGGGCTAGGTTGTCAAGATCACCTAAACCTCTATGGCGACGCAGTCACAACAATGGTGGTCTAGGAAATACTGCATGCAACTTTAGCGTAGCATCCGTACACCTATCGTGGCTAAATCAACAACAGCTATGGTGTAACTACACAATTGGCAACCAAAATAGTGATAGAAGATGTAGATTTCATTATGAAAAATGAAAAAAATAAGAGACAACAACGAAAACTTGGAAAAGAAAAGGTAGCATAACAACTTACCGGTCGACAGAGTCTCCTCTCGTACTGCGACACATGCCTATGACAGACACCCCAGGGTGTCTTTCACCTTGTCTACCTTGGTGAGCACTCGATGTTTACATTCTCCTTTAGGTGCCATCATCTTGATTGCAAATCCTCTATTAATTGTTATGCTAAATCTCCTTACTCTCTATCAGTACAGCTACTCTATGCTCTAGATGTGGGCTTTGTGATCTTATAATGAAAATGACAAGTTTACTATGGGTAAACCCCTATTTATAGCCAACGTGGTAAAATGAACTTGCCATTTTGTATTCCAATTAATGTGGGATGCTTTGTATAGCATAACACTCTTATCATAGCATAGCATCATTATTTGCATCATAGCAGGTGGGCCCAACAAAAAATTTCATCCCACCTTAAACTAGCAACTTACCTTTGCAAGAATAACCTGTTAGTGGTCCACAAAGATCTTAAATTAATAGTTTTGACTTACAAACCTAACTTGTTAATGATCCATAAAGACCTTAAACTAATAGTTACGACTCACAATTCGACCAAGTTAGTAGTCTGCAAAGACCTTCAACTAGTAGTTTTAAAGTACAACTTTGCATCCAGGCAGTCAGCTACAATCTTAAACTTACAGTTTGCAAACTTTATATCATAATTAACAATTATTTTAACCATTTCATATTTCACTGTTGCTTTGCAAATGTTTACTATGCACTGTTGCTATAAGCAGGTATAACTTGACTTGGCTTTTATCTTATTGTGGTAGGTTGAGCAAGAATGGCCATGCATCATGATCTATCTTCACTTCTAACCTTGACAAGCCCACATGGCAAGCTTACAAGACCAGGAATCATCCACTGATAGCACTATGGAATCCTTAGAAGCATCCCTAGACTAGCCTGAACATCTAGTCCAAGCCTTATATTTAGAGGTCAGGAATGTAACTGAGAACCCTCTCATTGAAACGCTTGTGACTACATCTAGGGGGGAAATAAAGATGTTAAAACTTAGCTCCCTCTAGATTCACAAATGCATAAAGATGTATCCAAGATCCTTCAAGATAACATTGAACTATACGCATGGTACTATAATGACATGACGGGCTTAGATCTGAGGCTTATACAGTATAACATTATCTTAAACTTGCTTATAAAAGCAGTTAAACAAAAGTCTGGAAAAATCAAACCAGAGATTGCACTGGTAATATGCGATGAAATCGCTAAGCTGTATTATGCTAGTTTCATTTGGGTAGTTGATTACTTAGAATGGGTGTTAAACATCTTTGTAGTTTCTAAGAAAATGGGAAGAATAAAAATTTGTATAGACATTCGTGATCTGAACAAAGCAATGATCAAAGATAACTTCCCACTGCTGTGTATTAATCAACTTATCGACACTACGGCTAGTCATACTCTACTATCCTTCATGGACGGTTTCTCCAGCTACAATCAAATTTGTTTCAATATAGAGCATCAGTTAACAATGACTTTCATGACACCATGGGGTACCTTCTATTACACTATGATGTCATTTGGACTCAAAAATGCTAAAGAAACCTACCAAAGAGACATGACATACATCTTTAGTGACTACCTCTTAGAAATACTAAACGACTATGTGGTTGACATAGCGGTCAAATCTAAATAGGTTGCTAACCATCCCAGAAATCTAGGTGTAGTCCTCAAATGCTACCATATGCATGACTTACACCTCAATCCAAAGAAGTGTGTCTTCGAGGTAAAAACTAGATGCATGCTAGGGTTTGTAGTATCAGAGGCTAGAATACGAGTGGATCCTGATAAAGTTAAGTCCATCATTAATCTAGCACCTCCTACCAACCTTAAAGAATTGTGTGGGTTGTAAGGTAGGTTAAAATTCATTAGAAGGTTTATAGTAAAGTTGACTAACAATTTACACCCCATGCAACACTTACTAAAGAAAGTGGTTAAATTTGAATAGATAACACAATTCTAGCAAGCCTTTGATGACCTAAAGAAAGTTCTTTTACACCTCCCAAATGCTTACCCACCATAGAAGGACAAGCCTTTATACATCTACCTTGCTACCTTAGACATGTCTATCATAGCACTGCTATGTTAGAGAAGAGATGATAGCTTTGAGATTCTAGTTTATTACCTGAGTCATGCATTGATAGCATACGAGGAGAAGTACAATGAGGTGGAAAGAAATTGCCTCAGCCTATTTTTTGCATTATAAAAGTGGAGGCAGTATCTATTCTGTAGAAAGGTCAACATTATATGCAAAAGAAATGTACTCTGGGCTATCATGAACAATCTATATCAAAGCATCAATACATCTTGGTGGAAAGCTATAACCATAGAATTTGATTTACATTATGTTACCTAATCATCGATGAAAGGACAAGCCATAGCTACACACCTCATGACCTCACCTATCGATGATCAGGCAACCATAGAACCCAAATTCCTTGATGAGCACATTAACACCATTTACTCTGTCCCATTACATTGCGAGGCTACTTTGCATTTCGATGGTGGCTCGACTACACGACATGGTAGTGAAGCTACCATCATTACATTCCCCTCTAGGGACATTCAATCATTTTCTTATCCCTTCACGTTCCTTTATACGAACAATGTTGTAGAGTATGAAGGACTCCTTAGGGGCCTCTTAGCAGCCCAAGAACTAAAAATTTAACACCTAGCAATTCGAGGTAATTCACAACTCATTTTCAATCAAATCATTGAGGTTTATGCTTGCAAAGCTACTCATCTACAACCCTATTATTACCCTAGGAAAAAGTTTTCTCAAACACTTTGCCACAGCAGATTTCCAACACATGCCACACAATGAGAACACCGTAGCAAATGCCTTAGCCACACTTGCATTGAATGTGGCACCATGCCTATTCACAAATTTGCGCACTTCGATAACTGAGTGTACGGAGCCTATCACTCAAGCGGTACATGTTACCTCTATAAGCACTAGCGATACCCAAGAGTGGTATGCCAACATTAAAGCCTATCTGCAATATGGTGAACCCCCATGCAAATTGACATTTACTCAAAGGGATGTGATCCAAAAGCATGCTCAGCAATATGTACTTATGGGAGATGATGCCTTATGCAAATTCTCCTTTCATGGGATGTTTCTAGCATGTGTTAATGAGGAACAAGAATAAAAGATCATTAATGAGGTTCATGAAGAACTATGCAGAGGACACATAGCCCCTAGGGCCATGGCAGGACAAATCAAATTCCTAGGGTATTGCTGGCCTCACATGGAATGAGATTACCTTGCCAAAGTTAAGACTTGTGACATTCACTAATGATATGCAAATCTTATACACATTTCACCTATTGAGTTGCACCCTACATAAATTATGTGGCCATTCCAATGATGGGGACTAGACATTATAAGACCTATCACACATAAGTCTTCTACCAGGCATAGCTTCATCATCATTGCCACTGAGTACTTTACAACGTGGGTAGAGGCTATCCCCCTTAGGAAGACTACATCTGAAAAGGTTTGCCACTTTATATTGGATAACATAGATACAAGGTTTGGGCTTCCCATGACTATTGTGATAGATAACGGGCCATAATTTAGTAGTGCAGAAACCAAAAACTTTTATAGCAACCTTGGCATTAAGTAATCCTTTTCTTGCCATACTACTCATAGGTAAATGGATAGGTAGAAGCTACGAATAAATCCATCATCAACTTACTCAAAAAGATTCTCAGCAACAGCAAGAGGCAATGGGATGAGTAAATCCTCTATGTGCTATGGGTTTATAAAATGACATGTAGAACGACAATAGGTAAAACTCCTTATAGCCTTATTTATGGATCTAAAGCAATGTTACCTCTTGAGCTATAGGTATTGTCACTTCGAATGATTCTATCAAACATCATAAATGAAACCCAGAACAACAAGTCGAGGATCATCGACCTCAACTCCATAGAGGAGAAGCGTGCACAAACACTTGGTCGCATCGAGCGGTATTAAGAAAGGCAATGATAGAAACATCATGCAAACCCACATCAATGGTTGATAAAAAATGGGGACCTCATTCTCAAGGCTGTGTATGAACATGTGAACAAGTTCTCAGCAAATTGGGAAGGTCCATTGATGCTCACAAAATCCTACGGGAACAGAGCCTTCAAACTAGCAGATATGGATGGAAAAGAGTTCATGAATCTTGTGAATCGCTTGTATCTTAATTCATACTACATTTGATGAGTCAGCAAGGTAAGAAGGTAGTCTACTATGACTATAAATTGGCATTCATAGTCCACTATGACTATAAAATGGCATAGATAGTCCACTATGACTATATACTCGCATAGACTATTTGCCATGACGTAAAATTGGCAAAGCATGTCTAGTATGACATAAAACTAGCACAGGAAGTCCGCTATGACCTTAAACTAGCCCATCCACCATCTTCTATGATGATAAACTAGCACAATGGTCTAGTGGGACCCTAAACTAGCATAGTAATCTTCTAATACCTTAAACTAGCACAACGGTCTTCTAGGACCTTCAACTAACACACCATGGTTTGTTGGGACCTTAAAATAGTACATCTAATGTTCTACCAAGACTTTAAAGTGGATTCATGACACAACATCCT
The DNA here is from genome assembly GCA_015680685.1 of Gnetum montanum. Taxonomy (NCBI): domain Eukaryota; kingdom Viridiplantae; phylum Streptophyta; class Gnetopsida; order Gnetales; family Gnetaceae; genus Gnetum; species Gnetum montanum. Next base: position 73,572 of record MNCI01028897.1, on the reverse strand, counting down.
CAGCATGCATCCATAACCCTACAAGCAAGAGAGAGTGCATGGTGGAAACACGGGATGGAGTGTTGCAATTCTAGAATGCAATTCATGATGGCAAGAGAACATCCTCTAGAATGAATGCGACATCACTGCCCTTGGCATCTTGTTGATCCTCTAGAGATGTCTTCTGACATCTTGTTGACCTTCTAGAGCTACTGCTACAATAGCCTGTTGCCCTAGCAGTAGCTTCCATTGTTAAGACCTACCACTTGAGCCCCAGCACTATTGTGACCCAATCACAAAGTTTCTACCCTCTAGTCCCCAAAATCACCTCTGCCCAAAAGATGTTCAATTGTTAGGCCTCTTAGCTTACAGCTGGATTGCATGATGTTTTCCTTGGATAGGGATTCTTGAATAGTCACATCACTACAACTCCGAGCCTCCTTGGTGCAAACCCCTCCATGCTGATGCTGCCAAAACTGCTACTGGCCTTTTTGGTTTGGATGTTTCATGCCTCAACAACAATGTCCATTGCTCCAATAGCATTCAAAGAAAATAATACCTTTTCCTTTGTTTTTCTTGATGGTTGTTTCTTCCGATTTTCTCTTGGTTGTGTTTACAGGGTATGTGCCAGAGGGGCATCGGTTAGAGGTGCATTTCGCCAAGGTGGCACGACACTACATTGTTCCAAGATGTTCATCCTAACTAGTTTGGCTACTTGGGAGTGCACATCCTATCCTCCTCCTTAAACTCCTTTACCTCATTGCTTACACCCACAATTCTCCTTCTCACATATCTTTTTACAAATTTTCCTAATTCCTATAAAGCCTTCCCATATGCTCAACCACAAAATCCATGACATGCGTAACGTAGCTCACCACATGGGAAGCATCTATAGGCAGGTCAAAGCCCCACGTGGATGTAACATAGTTCATCTTGGGGAGGAAACACCTATCCTACAACAAGGTTTTTTTCAAATGAACTTCGAAAAACATAAAAAGAAAAGCATAAAAGAGAAAAAGCTAGAAAAAAATGTGCCCAAAACAAATGGCACATCAACTCTTTCACAATGACCATCTCTAAGCATTCTGACAAGAGGTTAGAAGCCTAGAAGAGAAATATTCCCATGCATATCGACTCCCTCATAAGCACTTTGACAAGGGGCCGCACTATACTACATCTTTCCCTTCCTAAAACTATCCCCTTAGATCCACCCTTTTCCCTTTTCCTACATGACTATCCTGGTACTCTCAAGCATAGATAAGAAACATCTGGACAATTACTGAAGAGTAATGTTAGCATCTTATCCTTCATGGTGTTTCATATTCTTTTTCGGTGTCTCTTGGGCCCATATTCCAGACATCAACAAAGAGGTGCTAGTGAAGCACCATAAAATTTCGAGGCCCTCTTGCTTCACTAGGGTCTTGGAATTTAGGCAAGGACTTCCACAAGTGTAGTGTCATGACAGTTTTCCAGAAGAATGTAGGCATTGAGGTTAGACTATCTAGTTTGGCAAGTTTTCTATCTCCAGAGCTGATAGGCCCAATGGACTCTCCAACCTGCCCACTTGGACAATTCGCTCGACTGATAGTTTACCCGTAGACCATGCCTAGAGTTGTCAACGTTGTTTAGGATGGAAAAAAAAATTTGATAATTTTTCTAGTAGAGAATTCTGCTACGCTACGCTACGTTGTGTAGCATAGCAAGCCTTCAAAAAATCAATCAAACATTTGAATACAAGCTTTGGCAAGATGTTCATGCAAGGCAAAGTTAGAATTTGGCCAACATAGAGTGCTATGCTATGCTACGCTACATAGTGTAGCACAACGTAGTAAGGGTGAAACATGCAAAGACTCCTCTGCCAAGCCATTATAGCAAAAGGACTACATCTAACAGCATTTTGGCTTCCAAAACTACCTTGTCACAGTTAGCCCTTGAACCATAAGCAAAATTTTCTTGTGAAACCCCACACTTTTGATAGAAATGCATGTTACATTGGCTACTACGCTATTCTACACTATGTAGCATAGCATAGCATAGCAAAGATGCAAATCGATAAAATGCTCCAAAGATTAACCTGGTGTGGGCTAAGGCTTCCAACAAATGCTGTTGACTTCAACACAAGTTTCTTGTTCAAACTAGTAGCTATACTATGCTATGCTACATAGTTTAGCAAGAAGCTACACTACATCAATGTGCTAAACAACGTAGTCTTGAAAATTTGATAGAAGCATTGGGACACCTTTAGCTAGCTCTACAGCTTGTTAGCAATAACTAAGCTTGCAGTGATCAATGAATTTGTTCCACTTTGGCATACCCATTAGTCCATCCCCCAAAATTTGTTGATACGCTTAACACTATTCATAAATATAGGAAATACGTAGTCTTGGGGCGAAGACTCCATTTTTGCTTACATTGTTAGCACACTAGATTCAAACATGTGTATTTTCAACAACATGGTTACAGCATAGCAAAGTTCACAACTGACACAACATGCCTACATGGTACCATGATGTTTGCATATTGTGGGGTCTAAAACATATGGCATCTAAACCATATTTTTCTCCTACTCTTGGCCCTATAAATACCCTAGCAAAGAACACTCAAAGGGTTGGCTTTTTCAATTGGCATTTTGAGGTTGGATTTTCTAGTTGGCATTTTTCACCCAAAGAGTTGGCATTTCTACATTAATAAGAGCGATTAGCTTGTTGATTGGCTTCTTTCATAGTTGGCTTTCTAGATCAACTTTTGGTGCACTTGGCTTTTAAGTTCACATTTGAGAGAATAGTTGGCATGTTTTGAGCATTATGGTTACCTCTAATATTTTTGTGCCTCCCAGTGTTGCACAACCGATTGTATCCATCTCAACAAAGTAAAGCCATGATCTTGAGGTGGTGCATTCTCTCACTCCAATTTTCTTTACATTTTTGTTTATTATCACTATATTTTGCATCATTTTCATCCCATTGCATTTAATAGTCATCATGTTATGCTACGAGCATCATTTTCGAAGTAAACGTCTACGAAAGGTTAAGTCACACCTATTAAGTCCCTGTTTGATTGACAGGACTATTCAGGGCACCCCGAATCCATTTTCTGTAGCATAGCCCTCACATGGATCTGGGGTTAAACTATTTCACCTGGTGAACTCTCGATGTTCCAACCACCGATGTTTTCAGTTGCAACACTAAGCTAGGTGAAAAAAATGCTCAAGCAAAAGAACACAACATTGAGCTTGTATCACTTGGTTATGACCTCATCTACTCATTGCAAAGCATTGGCCTAGATGTTGGATTCCATTCGTGTTATTGAGGATACCCTATAGATGGGGCATCCATTCATGCAGTGATGTTGTCCCTTACATCATAGGAATCAAGTTCAATGTCCCTAGCATTTCAGAACAATGCAGTCAAGGTTAACCTTGAATGAGGGGAGGTCACTACAACTCCACTATCCATTAGCATATGTGTTGGATAGTGCATGATCTAGAAAGTGCATGTTGATGATGGTGCAACAAAAAATGTATTTCGATACTCTATCATCAATAAGCTAGGCCCAGTAGATGTAATTATGCCAACCAAAACTACATGTCGAAAATCCTTCAATGGATCACATGTCACTATCAAGGGTACAATCAACTTAGCCTTTGTGGTAGGAGAGTAGTTCCCCACCAACACAAATTTCACTATCATAAAAGTGATGGTAGGCTCCAACTTGATCTTGGGTAGGCCTTAGCTAGCTCAACTATGGGCCATCTCCTCTCCCATCCACCAAGAAGTCCACCTTCTATATGAAGGTGGTCAGGTTATCATCCATAGTGATAACACCTCTTCTTTGACTATCTACAACATAGACATGGCATATGTGTTGGAGGTGGAGTTTCTTGGTAATGCACTTATGGTAACCAATGCAATGTCTAAGGCTAACACACTCAAACAAGCATTTGAATCCAATAGCCTTCTAGAGGATCCAAGCCTTATGTGCCTCATAATACATGCCTGGTTAGGAAGCAAATACATGATTAAGACTTTTCCTTCGCCAACAAAATGCCAAGCACTTGCTTACCCCTTGCCTCCATGGGCCATGCATTTTTATTTTTTCTTGCATTGCATTTGTTTATACATTTACATTTCACCTACTTACCTAATATACATATTGCTTCACTTTGTTTATGCATTTATACTTTTTTTATGCATTCATCAACTTAGCTTATGCATTGTGTTTAAAAGACATCAAAAACACATAAAAAAACATAAAACTACAAAACCACATGGCTTGAAAAGACCTTAAGCTAGCCCATGTCCTGAAACAATCTAAAACTATTACGTTTTGCATTGCTTTCCTTTGATTCATATATTTCAACTCTGTTTACAATAAGTACCACTTGATATTATTTTTCTAGATGATTTTTGCAAGATCTTGTAGGCACACAGAATGAATACACATGCAACATCACACCTCACATAAGCAAAGTAAGCACTCATCTACCATGATGTAAAAAACTAATACAAATAGTCTTTTATAACTATCAACTAGTGTAGCAGTTTGCTATGACTATAAACTAGCATAGATCATTCGAAGATCATGACATTAAATTGGAACAACATCCACCAACTTCTACAACATTAAACTAGCATCTAGCAGTATGCTAGGACTATAAATTAGCACATCATAGTCTGCTAGGACCTTAAACTAGGTTCATGATCTACTAGGACTTTAAACTGGCATGTTGTTGATCTATTGGAGCACCTATCATTGGAGAAACCGTTGGGGAACTCATAGCATCATCACCTCCTACAATTTTATTGATCATTTGGAGCACCTACCATTAGTGTGATCTTTAGGAAATTGGTAGCATCATTTCCTTGGCACTTTCATTGGATTCTTGAGCACTTGCAACTAGCATAGCATTTGATACATTTGTAGCATCTTCGCATCTAGCACTTGTGGCATCTTTACATCTAGTATTTGGTTTGCATTTCATGTTGTATGGTCTTTTTTGTCTTCTAGAGTTATGTTTCTAGGATGAAGCCTCACAGGTGGTTGTGCAAAGATGCATCTCATTATAGCGGTAAGTTGTCACATTGCTCCGATATGCATGATTGGATTGGTTAAGCCACTCAAAAGTGCACATCCTCCTCATCCCATTACAACCTATGCATATCCACTCCTTCATTCCAATAGCCTCTCATCCACCACATACTCACAATGTAATGCATATACACTCTTACACACATGACATTCTCTTCACATCAACAATAGAACTCATGGTGGATGTAATGCAACTCATCTCGTGGGGAGCCTCTATTAGCTAGTCAAAGCCCAAGCATATAACATAACTAATCCCTAGAAGGAAACACTTGTGTTAAAAACATAACTAATGAGAAATGTTGGTGCCGCATTTGTTGTGGTGTCTTGCAATTGTTTGTTGATGTCTCTTAGGCTACTCCTCTAGGAAACAACAAATAGGAGCCATTGAAACACCACAAAATTTTGGATCTTGGCATCTTGACTGCAAATTTGGCTAAGTGTCAAAACGGTGGTACTTTGCCCAAATTTTTCCAAGTGTTGAGTGTATTCAGCTCCAACTATCAGATTTGTAAAATTTTTCTAAGTGTTAGAACAATGGCACTTTTTGCAAATTTTTTTAAGTGTCAAAACTTAATAAATTTTTCTAAGTGTTCGTGGTACACTCCCCAGCATAGCTAGTGCAGCATGCATAAAGGCTTATTTTGTAGAATTTTCTAGGTATCAACAACAGCTATAGAAATTTTTCTAAGTGTTCTGCTATGCCTAGAACTATAGCTATTATGCTCTACAATGACACTATCACTGTTACGCTTGACACTATAGCTATTGTGCTTGGCACTATAGCTGTTACACTCAACACTATAGCTATTGCACTTGGCACTGTAGCTGCAACACTCTGCAACACTCTAGAGCATAGCAAGCATGGCCAATACACAAATGGCTAGTTTTGTAGAATTTTCAAAGTGTTTTGCTACACTTCCATTGCCCTTGCTATGCTTTAGAGTGTAGCTAGTGTAACACACTTTTTAGTGACAAGTTTTGCGTAAGTGTGAATCTAGAAGCTATTGAGCTAGCTTAGCGTGGAAGAGGCATTTGGAAGATTTTCTAACTCTTGAGGCTACCCCTTCTACTATACTCCAAAGCATAGTCAATGTATCAAGAACAATGATTACAATCTTTATAAGTCTTCTAAGTGTCCATACTACACCATGCCCCTAGGAAGCATCTCATGTCTCCCACGTAACACAGGATGAATGTAGCAACCAGTGTCTCATGTCCTGCATGTAATATGAGATGAGTGTAGTAGCTAGTGTCTTGTGTCCTACAAATAACATGGGATGAGTATAGAAACCAGTGTCCCATGTTTTTTACCTGTGGGTAGTATGGTGATGAAAATAAATGTTTGATGCAAAACTATTCATAAAAGGCTTTATTTTCTACACTACTAAATTGTGCCTCATTGTTTGTGACTATAGTCATGGGTAGACCAAATTGGGTCATTGTATTGTCTAGAATGAATTTTTCAAGCTGTTGTAATGTTTTCTTCCTAAGGGAAATGACTTAAACCCACTTAGTGAAGTATTTGGTTGTGATTATGATGAGTTTATGTCCTATGAAAGGCTTAGAAGTTATGGGTCCTATGATATCCAACCCCCAATGATGGAATGGCTATGTGATCTACATACTATGTAATTCAATGGATGACACATGAATTAGGTTACCATGTCACTAACACATGCCACATGTTCTAATCTTTGAAATGAAATCATGATCCATGTAACACCAATAGTAGCCTAGGCATTTGATTTTTTCTACCATTGCCGTAGGTGCTACATGGCCCCTGCATAGTCCCTCATCGACTTGATTGATGATCATTTTCACTTCACTATTTCGAATGCAAGATTACAGTATTCTATCATAGGATCTATGACATAAGGTATCATCACCTACAAGGATGTACTACCATGATCACTTTCGTACTGCATCTTTTTGAGTAGAGGTTAGATTTAGTTGAGGCTTTCCTTGTTGGAGGTATGTCTTAATATCATCATTCCACTCTTGAACATGAGTTGTGCTTGTTGCATCTATGGATGCAATGCTTGTTGTTTGAGTTATAGGTTTGATGCAAACCACTCTTGAATTAGGAAATGCAAAAACCATGTTGGGCACTATTCTTAAGGCTAAAGTGGCTAATGCATCAACAATAGCATTTTTGTTATGGGGAATGTGTTGGACATCTACAATTGCAAATTATTTGAGTAAGTGTTTCACCAAATCATAGTAAAGTTGTAAATGTTATGCCTTTTAAGTGTAAACCTCTATAACTTGGTTGACAACAAGCTACAAATCACCTCAGATTACTATGTTTTGGATTCCCAAATCATGAGCTACTGAGACACCACTAAGGAGACCTTCATACTCTATCACATTGTTTGTACAAAGAAATGAAAAATGATATGCAAAGGGTTAGATCTCCCTAGAGGGAAACATGATAATGATAGTGCTACTACATTGTATGGTTGAAGCACCATCAAAGTGTAAAACTTCCTCAAATTTTGTAGGCACATGGCTTATGCTATTTACATGCTCATCTAAAAATTATAGATCTATAATTTCTTGATCATGTATGGTTGAAGTTGTGAGTTGTGTAGCTATTTCTTGATCATTTGTGGATGCCTATGCTATGTAGTTTAGGTCAAACTCCACAGTTATTACCTTCCACCATGCAATTTGACTACTTTCATACATGTTCATGGTAATTGCCCAATGTATGTTGCTTTAGTAGATGATGTTAACCTAATTACAAAAAAGATCATGTCTCCATTTTTTGACTGAAAAGACTAAGGTGAGACAATTCTTCTCTACAGTATTGTATTTTTCCTCATGGACCAATAGTGTATGGCATAAGTAGTAAATACCAACCTCTGAGCCATTATCTTTCTTTTAGTAAAGCAGTGTAGCAATGGATTTGTCTAAGGTTGCAAGGTAAATGTAGAATGGCTTATCTCCTTGTGGAGGATAGATTGTTGGAAGTTGAGCCAGCTTCTTTCTAAGGTTGTCAAATGCCTCTTGGCATCAAGCTATCCACTCAAAGTCAACCCCCTTTTTGAGAAAATATTGCATTGGATAAAAGTTATTTGTCAACCTACTGATAAACCTATGTATGAATTGTAATCTACCTTGTAACCCACATAGCTCCTTAAGGTTTGCTAGTGGCATTAACCTACATACTTGCTTCTAATACTACAAAGCCTAGAAAGTGATCAATTTTTATGCCAAAGACACACCTTTTGTGATTTATCCTAAGGCAATGTTTGATGACATGGTCCAAGTCATTTTCATGGTCATGAGCTAACTTGAACTTAACTACTATATCGTCAATGTAGTCATTGAGCAAGTCTAGTAAATAGTCACTAAAGATATATGTCATTGCATGTTGGTAGGTTTCTCTTGTATTCTTTAGTCTGAAGGACATCATTGTATAGTAAAACATACCCCAAGGGGTCATGAAGGTGGTGTTGAGTTGGCACTCTAGGTTGATCCAAATTTGGTTGTATCCTAAGAACCTATCCATAAAGAACAAGAAGACATAACCAACCGTAGTATTGATGAGTTGGTCAATACTAGGCAATGGGAAATCATCTTTAATGATCACCTTGTTTAGGTCCCAAAAGTCTATGCACATGTGTATACTTCCATTTTTCATAGGGACAACTACAATGTTTGAAACCTAGTCAACATAGTCAACTGCCTAGATGAAACTATCTTTGTAAAGCTTAGTGATTTCATCACGAACTACCAATGCCATCTCAGGTTTGACTTTGCAAAATTTCTATTTAATTGATTTTATGCAAGGATCAAGGATAATGTTGTGTTATATTATGCAAGGATCCAAGCCTGGCATGTCCTTGTAGGACCATGTGAATGCCTTAACATTATCATTGAGAATTTTATAGATGCTTTGTTTGATTTGATGCTCTAACAAAGAACTAAGTTTCGATATCTTTGCCTTGCCTTTACATGTTACTACAAGGACTTCTATGAGAGGATCCTTAGTTATGTCACCTACCTCTAGGTCTAGAGATTGAACTAGATGATTTAGGCAGTCTAGAGATGTCTCTAGGGATGCTACATTTGTGTCATGATTCATAGGCTCAAAGTCTAGAATCTTAGTGTGTACGCATCTCATGGAATCACCATAGGGTCCAGTCAAGACCAAGGGAAAATGAAGATGCTTGAATGTTATCATTCTGCAATTCTACCGAACATCCTGCAAAACAACCAAAAAAATGTTAATCAACACCTATATTAATATGATAAAATGAATAAAATAAGGAAGAAAATGTTATGAAAATTTACCTAACTCTATAATTTTTGCATTGGATAAGAAAGTAAAGTAATTTTGGGGCCTCAGTTGTCCATAAAAGTTTCAGTTTAAGGTCATAGCAGATCATGGTTTATGCGAGAAACATTAATTAAAGCAAAAGGTTTTTAAAAGTTAGGGCTAAGATGAATATTTATTAAATAATTAGAAAAAATGCAAAAATATTTTCTAAGTATGAGGATGCTAGAAAATTTTAAAAAAAATTCTTACTATAGGTGCTACACTTGTCTTTCCTTACGCATGGGACATACGATAGTTTCGTGTTATGGGAAGGACATGGGACAAGCCTAAAGAAGGTGACATGTCCTTCAACTTGAAAGAGTATAAACAGGAGTTTTACCATAGTAAACCTATCATTTTCAAAGTTGAAGAAAATAATCATTGAGCATAATGTGGCTAAGGTAAAGAGAGATAGAGCGTAGCAATAAAAAGAAGAATCTAGAGCATAACAAAGAGGAAGAAGAAAGCAAGAGCATGATGATCAACTATGATACGTTGTAGCAAATGCTAATATCCTGGCCTCACCAATGTGGATGAAGAAGAATGCACATGAAGGCACCTTCCCAACACATACATAGAGGATTGTAGGGAGATACTATTAGTAAGGTAAGGCACTATGCTCTTCCCTTATGATTTCTTTCCTTGTTTCTTCTTTACCTTGGGGTTTTGAGGTTTTAAGGGTGGGCCACCCTTGCCAGGGACCACCACCACCACCACAGCCACCGTGAGTCATAGCTAGGGGAGGAAATGTGCGTGTCCCCTTTTTTTTAGGGATCTAGGCTTTTATTATAAGGGTTTGTCTATTGCACATAGCATGGGACAAGGGTTTTTCAGGTTCTCATGCATGGTGTAGAACAAGGATTTTCTTAGTGTCCGATGCATGATGTGTCATAGGTCTTTTTTGGCATCTCAGACGTGACATGAGATAGGGCTTGCGTGAGGTAGCTTGAAGGTAAATATAGAGCATGATGATTTAGGCAGGATGACTATGAGGATCCTGGCTATCAAGCCAAGTTACATTCCTAAGAGTGTAACAAAAAAGTTAGAAATTTTTTGATTTTTTGGTGTCTCACTCTATAGGCAATATAGTCAATAGGTTACACTTTGTAATGAGTGTAGCGATCAAAAATGTCGGTGGCTAGAAAACATCGAGGGGTCAGTGGTCACAAGAGTCTCAACCCCATATCCGTTGGAGGGCTATGTTGGATGGAATGGATACGGGGTGCCCTGAATAGTCTGGTTGATCAGACAGGGACTTAGTCAGTGTCTATATAGCCTTTTGCAATGTATGGTTTGAAAATAGAAGTGACAGCATGAAGTAATGCTTAAACGTAAAAGAGATAGGAAATAGTATAAAATGCAGTAATGAGTAGGAAGCAAAGTAAAATGCAGTTAGAAAAATGCACTACTTTGAAGCTACAAGTTAGCTCTATCAAGATGGATATAGTTAGTTGCACAGCATTGAGGAGTGTAGAGATTCCAAGAGTAACCAAGATGTGTAGTGAAAAAATGGTTGTGTGCTTCGACGTAGACTCAGGACTTGACAATGTGAAAATTCTATCAAGGTGGTAGAGAGGGGATGGAATAAGATGCCAGCTGAGAATGCTAACTATTTGTACTGTCAAACAGGAAGCTTACAATGCTCAAGGTTACTTGCCTATTTGCAAAAAGAGAGCCAGAGTGCCAAAAGTTAGAAGCTAGAAGCCAGAAAAAAAAGTCCTCTAAGCATTGTTCATTAGGGTATTTATAGGACCAAGGGCATGCAAAAGGGGTGGTTTTGATGCCTCATGCCTTGGGCCCATGCTGACTTGTCTATGTTGCATGTGCTTGCATGACCATTGGGTGAACCTACTATGCCATAACTACAAGCCTACCACGCTGTAACTACGCTGTCAGAGCAATGGTGCAATTAGGTGAGATGCATTAATGTCGCATAACTGCTCACTACGTCTTGTCATGCTTTGTAGCATAGCACTTGATGCAGCATAATATCTTGTTATGCTATGCTATGCTATGCATCATAGCGTAGCATAAACGTTAGTCTGAAGTAAAGGATTTGCATTGTGTCTTGCTGCATGAGTCGAAAACCTTCACAGTGTTGTGACTACTGGTCGTAGATTTGCTACACTACACTATGCTACGTAGCATATCATAGCGTAGCAGCCATCCTTAGTTGCAAAAATGTTGTCAATCAGCAAAATTTTCTTTTTTCACTGCAAAACTTAGGAACTTGCTAATCTTGCACTTTGAGATGCCTTTTGTCACATCCATAGAATTCCTACACCTCGCTGCGCCATGTAGCTCAGCATAGCATAGTCGCAGACATGGTCCGCCACTTCCTGATGGAAAGAGGCATCACTGAAGGATTTGAAGTTGGGTGAGGGGACCAACTATATAGCTTTTGCTACACTATGTAGCATAGCGTATCATGGCACTTCATTCTACAGTCACTTTCTGAAGCTTTCTACGCTACATAGTGAGGCGTAGCGAGGCGTATCATAGTGTAGAAAACTTTGTGACTTAGAACACTTGCTGAACTGTTTTGCACATCCTGAGCACAGCTGTTAACTCCATGCATCAATTTTGAGAAATTTTTTAGTTTGGTAAACTACTTAGATGGATTCGTAGGATGATCCCTTTTTTACTGGCCATTGATGTGGATCTAGATGGTGCTTTTGTTGTTGCTTGCTTTGGTAGTGCTCTATGCATCTCAGCATCTGCGTGCATTCCTCCTCTATTGAGTCGAAGTTAATGATTTGTGACTAGTTGTTCTGGGCCTCGCTTATGACCTCTATGAGGATGATCCGGAGTGATGGCACCTAGAACTCAAGAGGCTACACAGCTTCAGATCCATAAACAAGGCTGTAAGGAGTCTTACGTGTCATGCTTCTGCATGTTGTTTTATAGGCCCATAGAACATAGAGGATTTTCTTGTGCCACCACATGTTATTGTTGCTAAGCATCCACCTTAGTAACTTGATGATGGACTTATTTGTAGCCTCTGCCTATCCATTCGCCTGTAGGTAGTATGGGGAGGAGAATGATTACTTAATACCTAGATTGTCATAGAAGGTTCGGGTTTCCATACTACTGAACCATGGTCCATTCTCAGTCACAATAGTCATTGGAAGCCTGAATCTCATCACAATGTTATCCAGGATGAAATGGAAGACTTGCTGAGATGTCATTTTTCTTAAGGGAATAGATTCCACCGACTTAATAAAATACTGGGTGACAGTGATAATGAAGCTATGCCCTGTGGAGGACTTAAGCATGATAGGCCCTATGAGGTCTAGTCCCCATCATTGGAAAGACCACGTGATTTGTGTTTGGTGTAGGTCTGTATGTGAGACGTGTATGAGATTCATGTATCTCTGGCATGTGTCACAGTTCTTCACTTTTGACAAGCATTCATGCTCCATGTGGGACCAATAGTATCCTAGGCATCTGATTTTCATAGCCATATCCCTGGGTGCTATGTGTCCACTGTACATTCCTTCATGCACTTCATTAACTACCTTCTATGCCTGCTCCCCACCCATGAATGCTAGCAATCTCCCATCATAGGAGCATCAGCATAGGGCTTCATTTCCCATGAGCATATATTGCTAGGCACGCTTACGGATTGCATCTCTCTAGACAGATGTCAATCCACTCAGGGGTTCATCGTGTTGTAGGTAGGCATTAATGTTAGTGTACCACTCCTAGGTATCCACAGCACTGATGGAGGCCATGTGTTCCACCTAAGTAATAGGCTTAGTGTATTCAATAATCAAAGCTGGCATGTTTGCAAACAAGTGTGGTAGAATGTTTAATGCAAGGGTGGCTAAGGCGTCTACTATGGTGTTCTCGTTGCATGGAACGTGTTGCACATCTGTGATTGCAAATTGTTTAAGCATGCTTTTTGCTAGGTCATAGTAGGGTGGCAGGTGTGTAGCCTTGTAGGCGTAGACCCTAGTGATTTGATTCACAACTAGTTGTGAATCACTGCGAATTTCCAAGTGTTGTATGCATAGTGCTAGGGTAGCTAAGAGGCCTCTTAGTAGCCCCTCATACTCTACCATGTTGTTGATGCAGGGTAACGTGAAATGATAAGTACACAGGTGCATTTCCCTAGAGATAAACTTAATGATGGTATCTGCACTACCTCCTCATGTGGTTGAGGCACCATCAAAGTTCCAAGTAGCATTGAGGTATGAGGAGATGATGTTGATAGTGCCAACATGTTCATCTAGGAATTTGGGGTCTATGGTTGCATGGTCATCAATGGGTGAGATCATAAGTTGCATTGCTATGGCTTGACCCTTAGTCGATGATTGGCTTACATAGTGTAGGTCAAAATCTGCGGTTATCACTTTCCATTGAGCTATCCTACTGATTTCATACAGGTTGTTAGTGATCGTTAGGAGTATGTTGCTCTTGAAAATGATGTTGACTGCACTGTGAAATAGATAGTGCCTTCATTTTTTTAATGCAAATACTAATGCAAGGCAATTCCTCTCTACTTCATTGAATTTTTCCTCATGTGCTATTAATGCATGACTCAGGTAGTACACTAGTATCTCAGATCCATCATTTCATTTCTGACATAGCAGTGTTGCAATAGATGCATCGAATGTGACAAGGTAGATGAAGAAAGGCTTATTCCTTTGTGACAGGTACAAAGTTGGGATGTGCAAAAGCCCTTTCTTCAAGTAATCAGAGGCTTGTTGACACTAGGTTATCCAGCCTAAGTCAACACCCTTCCTTAGAATATGTTGCATGGGGTGTAACTTGTCAATCAACTTTCCTATAAACCTTGAAGTGAACTATACCCTACCTTGCAAGACACGTATCTCCTGAAGGTTTGTAGGAGGTGCCAGGTTGACGATGGCCTTAACTTTGTTAGGGTCCACTCGTATCCCAGCTTTTGATACTACAAATCCTAACATGCATATGGTTTTCACTTTGAAGATGCACTTCTTAGGATTGATGCATATGTCATGCATTTGATAGCACTTGAGGACAACCCCTAGATCGTGTGGGTGATCAGCTGGCTCCTTGGACTTAACTACTATATTATCCATGTAGTCTTTTAATGTTTCTAGGATGTAGTCGCTAAAAATGTAGGTCATGACTCACTGGTAGGTTTCCCTAGTGTTCTTGAGCCCAAAAGGCATCATGGTGTAGCAAAAGGTACCCCATGGGGTTAATGTGGATTTCGTTGTATCTGAAGAAACCATCCATGAAGGACAGCAGAGCATAACCAACCCTAGTGTCGATAAGTTGATCAATATTTATAAGTGGAAAGTCATGCTTGATCGTTGCCTTGTTTAGATCCTGAAAGTCTATACAGATTTGTATTCCTTCCATTTTCTTCAAACCCACCACGATGTTGAACACCCATTACGAGAAATCAACCGCGTGGATAAAACTAGCTTGGTATAGCTTGGTGATTTCATCCCTAATGGCTAGTGTGATTTTTGGTTTGACCCTACAAGCTTTCTACTTGACTTCCTTCATGCATGTTTCTAGGATGATGTTATGCTATATTAACCAAGGATCTAAACTTGGCATGTCACTGTATGACCATGCGAAGACATTGATGTTGTCTTGCAGAATCCTAGCTATGTTTTTGTGCATCTATGCATCTAGGAGGGAGCTAAGTTTTAGCATTTTCACTTCCCCCTTAAACGTGATCACAAGTGTCTCAATGAGACGGTCTTCAGTTACATCCCTAGCCTCCAAATCTAGGGTTTGGACCAGATGCTCAGCCTAGTCTGGGGATGCTACTAAGGAGGTTATAGTGCTATCTATAGTTGACCCCCAGTCGATTAGGTTGGGGTTAAACTATCTAAAGTTGTGGAGAGATTGTGATGGATTTCCATTTTCCGCTTAATCGATCAAAATGAGACGAAATCCTGGTTAAGAGGCACCTGTTGGTAGCAATTGTGTATAACAAAAACTTATGAAGCAATGATGAGATGCATGATGTAAAGATTAAAATTCTTCTAGTTTAAAGTCATGGTAGACCATTATGACATGGAGATGCAGAGTTGCTAAAATAGGAAATGTAAAACTGTTAATGCAAAAGTATGAAGCTGTGAAACTATGAACATGAAAATGCCAAGCTACTAGTTTAGTGTCATTGTGGGCTCCTAAATTATAACTTGGAGAGTCGTAACATGAAGAAATGGTAGTATGCAATACAAAAAATTGTGGGTATGAGAAATGCAAGACCACTAATGAGAAAATGCAAACTACTGATGTGAAAACACAAGATTGCTAGGAATTGCAAAATTGCCAATGCAAAAGGGTGAAATTGCTAGTTTAACGTCATTAAAGATGTATAATAGTTTGAAACTGCTAGTTTAAGGGCATTTTCAGATCGGTAATGCTACAATTGCTAGAGTTGCTAATTTAAAGTATTTTCAGACCAGTAACAAAACAAATATTTATTTTTATTTTTGGGAAGGTAAATAGTTGGCTTGAAGCATGTTAAGGTTTTAATGCCAACAATGCTGCAATGTCATGGTGAGCATGCTACGCTATACAACACACTCCACATTAAACGAAGAGAGAAAGCAGCAAGTTTCCCTCTTTTTCCATACTTGCTATAAATAGAAATTAACCCCCATTAAATTTTCTACTTTCACCATAACAATGCAGAGCCCACATTCAGGGAACAAGGTGATTTTGTAGTGCGGAGCACTTGCATCAGTAGAGAGCAAGGCAATTTCGAGATAGTAATCAAGGAGGAATTAGAAAACAAGAAGATGGATCCTAAGAAGGAATGCATGAATTTGGCACTAACTAAGGTTGTGGAGGCTAAGGAAACCCTAGGGTACATGACACAAGTACGCATCACCGCATGGAAGGACACACCATTGACTCAATAGGATACCATTCTCCCTCTGCTTTTTTGTAATTCTATCATCATTTTTTTCTTCCGTTGTTCTCTTCTTTCATTTCACATCCTAGTCTTAGTCATTTTCGTTTTCCTGTCATCACATTATTTTTGTTGTTGCATCGCCACTGTCACCGTCTTGGCCGCAGAAAGTGCATAAACATTATGCCACTATTGTATGCATGATCACTTAAACCTCCACTACTACGGTTGTCATGACCATGGGGGTTTGGACAGTTTCAATTGCTTAGCTTTTGAGGGGCATAACGCAAGACCCTCAGGAGAGTTGGGCCATGTGTGATGTGATAGTGCAACATGTGTTCTATTGCAACGTATTGTTAACTACCCTCGTTTGGTTGATTGCTCTATTGCTACACTAGGCTATCTTTACTATGCTTACTGCTTTTATGTTCTTGCCATCCTATGCATAGGAAGAGGGTTATGCTATGCTATATGCATGGACTAAGAAGTATTGCTATGTTATGTGTGTGTATTGCACTTAGGCATGATGCCAACACTTGCTAGTTGTGTAATGCAAGATGGGGCTAAGGTCAATCCTAATTATTTTAGAAATTTGAGGAGTCCTATGTCATGTGAGAAAACATGTGGCCAATGCTCCTCCTTCCTAGATACATGTGGGAGAGCAAGGGGTCTAGTTTAGGAAGGGGGCCTAGGGCTTCTTACAATTCCTCCTCGACCACTTCAGTGTGATCATTTGGTCATCCCAAGAGGAGGAGGAGGCGGCCATTATAATAGAAGCCATACTACTTGGGGCAAGTTAGGGTGTTCTAAGGTTTTTGACTGATGGGGCAATCATGAGCAGGTACGGAGAAGGATCTAGTCAACACCCAACAAGGTTAAGATGTTTGGCTTGGATCTGGGATATTCCTAAATATGGCTGCTACCACCACTACAACACATTATTCCTCACATGTTTTATGATGATGTGCTTCCACAACCCCCCAGGGAACTATCTACTGTGCTGGTGGGTGAATTTTTCAGCCTTGTTCTGTTGTGTTTGTGCAATGTTATCTATATTGGCCTAATGCTAATAGTATGCATTTGTTAGCAGGATCTTCATCAACAAGGATGGGATTCACAACCTACCGGGTCTACTAGCTATAGCACAGACAGCCCTACAGGAGTTCTCTTCTACTGAGAACCTATGGGCAAGCGTGATTCGTCAATGCGGGGGTGAATATCACACCTACCTAGGTGTATATTTTATTCTCTATGATCAATGCAAGGGGCAGGGTTGGCTGGATGAGGTGTGGACAAAACCCTTCAAACCAGTCATGGTTGAACAAGTTCTAGTTGACCTTTCGACGTTCCCATTACTGTACAGACCTAATAGGCTGAATAGTAAGTGTCGCATGCTTAAGTGCTTTTGCAATCTTTGCATTTTCTGTGTTTCTATGCTAAATTTTTTTTTGAAACTATTGCAGGGGTGAAGTAGCCCCAAGAGGTGATAGTGGTAACCGTCGAGACACAGGGGGTAAACATCTACTTCAAGTATGAAGAAGTAGAGCTGAGCCAACGCTAGATAAGTTGCATGGATTTGGACTCCTTGGTCCAGAACATCCAAAGGGCTAGGCTTATGGATCTATTCCTAGCCCTGAATCTAAGCATCCCTGCGACTAATATGCTCTCCCTTATCAACTCCTTTTCCGAAAAGGTGGGTCGCTTCAACGTGTGTATACAAGGCATGTGGGTGGCCATTGAAATCAATAACCAACTATTCGTGGACTTGTTCAGTGTCTCTACCGATGATGCTCCCATAGGATCGAAGAGCAAGAAGGAGCTAACCCTTCAGAGGAAGGACATCCAAGAGTGGTTGGGGGTTACTAAGGAGTGAAAGGGGATCCCCATGGAGAAGCTTAAAGATGGACCTGCCATGGAGATCTACCCTATCTTCTGTGCTTGCACATTCCCCTAGCTGCTTACTCAAGGGAAGGTCATAGGGTTTGATCATGCCTAGATAATGCATGAGGTCATTGAAGAGGGGGCCCATTACAACTAGGCCAGCTTTCTATGTAAAGGCTTGTAGGCCAAAATTTTGGGACTCTAGTAGAAATCAGAGTCTCATTCCAACATACATTATGCCTTCTACATAGCTTGTCTAAAGCACTTCATGAAGTTCTTGGTGGTTTAGGAGAATGGAGTCTGGGTAATGTGAAATCGCAACTAGATTTCCAGACCATGGATTCACCAGATCCTCTGGACCACACGAGCCCAAAATCCCCTAAAAATAATTGGTAAGTTGTTCTCTATGATGACTAAGGATCAAGTGGCTCAAAATATTTGTGGCTAGGATAGTGTAGAAGAGATGCCCCCACTATAGCCAGTAGCATGGCGTGGGGGGAACATTTCATAGTTGAGACTATTCCCAAAACATTGCAGTGAAAGAGGCCTCCCCCAGCTGAGGAAATCCTTCATGTGGAGGAAGAGAAGGGGCATAGACTATGGCTTAAACTACAGAGGCTATGACCCCCCATTGATAAATGCTTTTTTCTTATGCTTACTTTGTTACAGTTTGCTACACTATGCTACGCTAGGTGATGTAGCGTGGCATAGCATCTACTTTAAGCTTTCTTCTTTTGGAATGATGCAAACGTGTATTTTGGCTGGCAGACAAAGAAGAAGAAAAATAAGAAGGCGACAAAGAGGTGTCGGCCCCTAAGATGGGGGAAAACATAAGGACATAGAGGACCCAGTCTTAGAAGAAAGGGCCCCAGTCAAGAAGGGAAGAACCCCTATCATTAAGGTGGGAGCTCTTGTTATTAGTGAGAATCCTTCTACTAATGAAGAGGAGCCTTCTTTAAATAAAAAGAACACTGGCCTCCTAAAAGGAAAAGCACTAGAACATGAGGAAAAGATACGTATCCAAGGCTACCACCATCGTTTTGCATCAGCAAGAAGAGAGACCGTAATCAAACGCTGGTGAGTTTGGCAATATATCTACCTTGTCATGGTCCATTTCGGCCATTGTTGATTATTTAGTTATGTAACAGGCGCTACTATAGATGCTACAGGATCCTCTCCGATTCATGCAGAGTCATGGGCTAAGATCCCTAACATGTTTGCATAAATGCAAGGAATCGTTGATGACATGATCAGTTTCCTTCAGCAGGTGGACCCTGATGCAAGTAAGTGGTAGTATCAAGTGTCCTCATGTTGCTATGCTAGAGTTTTTTGAGTTTGCAATCTTGCTACACTAACATGATTGCTATGCTTTTTTGTGTCATGGCATCCTCTCGACTTAAATGGAGCCCGACACAACTTTTAAAGGTCTGTGCCATGCCTACATTCCCACTTGACGTGACTGAGGTGTCTCATTGCACCTTCGATGAGGCTTGCAAATGTGCTTTGCACTCGACATGCTCCTTGTGGGAGTATGACAACAATGACCTGTGGAAATGGGTCCAAAGGGCTGAGAAAAGGGAGGCCAACTTGGTCACTGAGGCAGTGGATCTTAGATCGAGGAATGAGTTCCTCATAGCCCATGATACTAATAATGAAGACTAGCACATGGCTATAATAGACTACGCCAGGTTTTGGACTATCGTGGGTCAGAATGTTGAAGCCACTCGCGAGATAATCGAATAACAGATGCAAATGGACTTGCTAGCCTAGAAGTATCAAGACTTGAAAGACTTCAGCACCAAGGTTTACACATTGGGGCAATCTTAGAAAAACCATAAACACATGTATAAATGAAAAAATGTCACGCATTGTAAACTATACAAGGACATTGTTGTGGAGGCATTTACGTATAAAGCATTTGTAAACACCATTGACATTTCTGAGGCCTATGCTAGGTTCAAGGAGCAAGTAAAGGTTATGATATCTCTTGACTTGAAAGTGGACCTTCCCATAAGAGAGACTGCAACCATCTCCTTTTCTTTGGGACTACCAAGGTGGACAACCCTCAAAAGGGAGAGAACTGCTACAGTTGTTGAACCAAGCGACAAGCATTGGGTGGACATCACAGCAGAGGAGGTCTGGCGCCACCTCGGGCTCAGCTTGGACCAAATACCATTTGAGATAGACGTAGGCCCTTCTCAAGTTAGTTTCTTTTTGCCATGTTAATGCTTATGCTCTATTGTTGTTTGCATTTTGTTGTCCTAGCTAACCACTTCACTTGTACGATGTAGTCTCCAAATGGGGGCATAGGGTCCTTAGAGGGAGGGAATGAAGAGTCTATAAAGGACCACATAGGGGAAGGTGGTGCAAAAAGAAATCATGCAGAAACGAAGGGCAAAGATGATGTAAAAAGAGACAACCCATGACAACATGAGATTTTTTTTCTAGAATTTTAAAATTTTGTGTAACAAATTTTGCAAACATTGATTAAAAGAAAATAGTTTTGAATAAAGCAAAGAGGATTTTATGAAATAGAAATTTATTCTATGCTAACTTTGTGTAATGTATAGGTGTTGTGTTTTGTGTAGAATGTTAATGCTTTCATGTGCTAGTTTTAGGCCATTCCAGGCCATTGATTGTTTTAGGCCATTTTAGGCCATTACGTAACATGCCAAAAAGATGATACATTAACAACTTGAATAATGGCTAATTGGTAACTTATGCTAGTTTTAGGCCATTTCGGGCCATTGCGTAACATAATTTTAGGCCATTTCGGACCATAGCATAGCATAGTTTTAGGCCATTTTGGGCCATAGTGTAGCATAATTTTAGGTTGTTTTGGGCCATAGTGTAGTATGTGAAAAGGATGGTATGTTAACAAGGAAAAAAGTAGTGGACATATAAGTGATGGCAACTGGGTAGGAAACAGTGGGGTTGCTACGCTATGCTTAGCTACATCTTAACCCACTGTGGATTAAGCAAAACATCACCATCACTTATATGTAGCTAAGTGGGTTAAAATGTAGCTAAGCGGTTAATGTGCGCATGAGCAAGTGCTTCATTCTCAGAGGTTACAACCTCTGAACCCTACTCCATGTCTACGTTACTGATAGCTTGTGTTGCCACTTCATCACCATGGATCACCACCTCCATACCCATGTATGGTAGGTGGATTTCTTGATGTATGGGTGAGGAGACAGTCCTAATTTTTGCTAACCATGATCTTCCTAAGATCAGGTTAAACCCAGGCATTTCCTTGACCATGATGAACACTGCGTTTGTGGAAAAATAGTCCCTTGCTACGAAGTCTATGTCGACTATGCCTTTTACTAGGACACATGCCCCATTGAAGGACCTTAGGCGTAACATCATTGTGGGTTTGATCTAGTCGACCAAGCCCAACTTGTCCATAATAGGGAAGGGGATGACATTCATGGTAGCCCAATCATCAACATGTACCCTTCAGATCTAGTGTTGGCTAACCTAAATTATGATGAAAAGAGGTGTCATGGTCACTTGACCCCTTTTGGAATCTTCCCTAATGGCATTGTCACTTAATGTCAATTGGGATGGCTAAGGTCCTACGAGTGCAGAAGGAAGCATGACCAAGTGGATCACTTCCTCTTCTATTGGCATGCCTTCGTTGATCAGAATCACCATCAACATGTAGATCAAAGCCTCGTGGTGTGGGACAGACATCATGATTAGGTCGTATAGGCTCAATGTAGTGTTTTTTTGTTTTAGAGCCTACTTGACCTAAGTGAGGGCATCCAAAAGGTCTTAGCCACCCCCCTATTTGATGCTTTCCTCTTCTTCGACTTGTCCTAGAAGATGAATTTCCCAAGGAGGGGCAACTTTGGGTCTAGATTCAGACCTTTTTTGATAGGGCTGCATGGACTATGTTGTTATAGCAATGTTCATTTTTGGTGAAGAGGGTGTAGATGCAAGGGGGAAAAGACATAGGCTTGGAAGTACTAGGGGCGGTACTTCCTCTTGACACCTCACCTACAAAATGCACTTCCCGTTTTTTAGGACAAGAAGGTTGTTCAGCTGTCTTATGCGAGGTGGGGGCTATTGAAAGAGTTGGCCCCCTAATGATGAAAGAAGCTAATGGTGGTGTAGAGATGGATGCCCATGGAGGAACTCTTAGAATGAGCAGCTATTGCAGGCTTTGATTAACCACTCATGATGATGGTGCACTACATTGAGGCACACAGAACAAAAATGGTTGCTAGGGTGGCCTAGGATCATTGTCAATGTTGATGGCATTGATGATGTAACCAGCATTGTTGACATTGAGGGGATCTATGTAGACATGCATAGATTGGTTTTCAGGATGTACTGGGTTGCTTTCATCCAACACTAGTTTTCTTTGGTTGATCAATCTTTGAATGTCATCCTACAATGCTAGATAGTAACCCGTGTTGTGACCACACTATTGGTGATAGTCACAAAACCTGTCCAACCTAAAATCCTTAGGAACTGGTGGCTCATTGGGCAAGGCCAAAGAGGGGTTCCTATGGAGCTTGCAATAGTGCTGATGTCTTCTGATTGCTTCTTGAGACATTTGCTTACATTGCATATGCCTTGCTGCCAATAGCTGCTTTAGAAGTTCTAAAGGTTTGAGAGGCAGTGGGATGTACTTTGAGCAATCTTTATGCTAAAATTTTGGTTTCAGTTGTACAGATGTCTCAGGGATGGGTACTAGAGGTTGCAACATGATACCCTACTTTGGCATGGGGTTAGCTATGGCTATGGTCAGTTTCTTGTTGGTCTTGCTACTAGTGTTACTTGGTTTGGGCTTGACCTCAGTTGCCACAATGGCCACTGTGGTTGTTGGGGTTTTACCCTTGTCCTTTTTTGTGAAGGTGTTTTTGTAAGCAATGTACGTTGGGCCTTTACTTGCCTCAGCCACATCTTGTATGCTCTTAGTCTAAGCAAAGGCTTGAGTAAGAGTGCGAGGAGTGAGGTAGTATAGTTTAGACTTGATGAAGTCATTCATTATAACCTTAAAGATGGCTAGCAAGTGGGCCTTCACAATGGGCTCATAGATTTCATTAAGGGTCACGCTCCAATACTGATGAACTTCTAGAACGGTTCCAGAGGCTTCTGCTTCATGCTCATTAGCTAGTCCAGCATGATATTTGGCTTCAAGTTATACTTGAAGCGCATCATGAACCAGGTCTGAAGCTCTTCTAAAGTTGAAATGTATGAGCATGGTAATGCATAGTACTAATCTAAGGCTCTCCTAGCTAGGGACATAACAAAGACATGAATGATTGTGTGCAACCAATGTTGCAGTAGGAGAGACTCAAACCTAAAGGTAACTAGATGTACATTGGTGTCCCCCTCCCCATCGTACTTTGTGAAGTGTGGAAGAGACATCCTTGGGGGTAGCATCAGAGTAAGGATTATAGGGATAATGGGATCATCCTAGTAAAATTCCATGACCTGTACCGTGTTAGAGCCGACTGCCTTAAGGCATTTTATTTCCTCAGTGAGAGTTTGGATGAGCTGGAATGCTTGGTCCAAAACTTGCAACATTGTGGAGGGTTGGGAGACTGCTAAGGTAGTTCCCATTTGTGGAATAGTAGGGATGCTGGTGTGACCCATAGGCGGTACCATTGGGGTAGCCCTCGAGAGCAGTGCTACTTGCAATATCTACCACCTAGCAGGTGGTGTGGTTGGAGTAGCGACCGCAGGTTGTGCTGCTGTATAGACCACTTGTGTCACCAGTGGAATAGACCATAAGCCTATGTTAGGTTGTACCATTTTCGAGGTTTGGTAGGTCTATGCATGGACATAATGAGACATCTATGATGGTCTGTGCGTGAATAGGGTCCACAATGTAGATGGACTTGAGCCTACCACAGTGGGTGGAATAGATGTGAGTGTAGGAATTGAAATGGAGGTTGCATACGATTGTGAAGTGGGTACTGTATAAACATGTGGTAGGGTAACCATGATTGGTGTGGGATGCACTACAAGAATGGACTGATGAATAGTTTGTAGAGGCATAGTTGCTACAAATGAAAGAAGGGAATAAGAGCATTGATATACCAGGATGGTAATATGCCTACGCATTGCAGTTGTAGTTGTAGGCTATGAAAACATAGGCATGATGACAAAGGGAGTGGTGAAAGACAATGGATTGGCCTAGAAGGACTAGGTAGGAGGGACAAGAATGAGGTTGGTTGGACCTCCCTCATTGGATTGGGAATAGAGTTCCTCTTGTCTATCCTAGAAGACGTCATCCTAGTTAGATGATGTGTCTTGTTGCTCTCTAAGCCTAGCCAACTGAATTATCTAGTCCAGAAACCTTTGGCTTTTCTGTGTCAAAGGTATGAAAATGCTGGCAGTGGGAACAAATTTCTTCCCATCACAATATGCAAGCTCAAAGCTATGTTTGCAGTTGCACTCATGTACATCTAAAGGAAAGTTTGCCTAAACCTTTGCATAGAGGAAGTTATATTACTCATGTTGCTAGGCCAAGTGCTTAGGTCCCCATTTTTGGATCTTGAGGGATCGACATGTTTCCAGCATCGGGTTCAACGGTTGTTCGGCACCAGTGGTGCCTTCAACCATGATGGGAGTTTCAATGTTGAAGTTACTAGCAGCAGTAGTTGTAGAAGCCATTGTTATTAAGCTAGGAATTTTTGAAAATGAAAAAATCAAATAAATCGAACAACTAAAAAATTTTGTGAATGGGAAGATCAAAGAAGTTGGCAAATAATTAAGAAGGCTTTATGTCTTGTAGGGCTCCCAAGGAATTGTTTAGGTGACGTCTCTGTATGACATGATTTGTAAACAATCATAAAAGTGTATCACATTTATGATAGTGTGCAATAAGGTACATCACGCATGCAAGACTAGTGTAAACAAAAGAAAAAGTTAATTCGCAATCATAGGCTTTATATCTTGTATGGCTCCTAGGGAATCGTTTAGGTAACTGCTCTATACCACACGATGCGTAAACAACCACAAAAGGGTATCAAGTTTATGCTAATGCTTATCAGGGTGTAGAAGGCTTATAGGACTACTGTAACATGAGGAAAAGACACCAAAAAGTCCTCCTTCTAGTGCTAGAAAAAACTATAGCAACAAAAAATGTCGATGGCTAGAAAACATCGAGGGGTTGGCGATCGTGACAGTCTCAACCCCATATCTGCGAGAGGGTTGTGCTTGATGTAACAAATACATGGCACCTTGAATGGTCTAGTCAATCAAATAGGGACTTATTTGGCATCTATATAGCCTTTCACAACATGTGGTTTGAAAACAAAAGTAACAACATGAAGTAATGCTTAAATGTAAAAGAGATAGAAAATAGTATAAAATATAGTAATAAAAAAGAAGCAGAGTAAAATGCAGTTAGAAAAATGCACCACTCAAAAGCTACAAGTTCACTCTGTCAAGATGGATATTGTCGATTGCACAGCGTTGAGGAGTGCAGAGATCTTTAAAGTAACCAAGACGTGTAAAGAAAAAATGGTTGTGCGCTTGGGCGTGGACTTAGGAGCTGACAATGTAAAAATCATACCAAGGTGGTAGAAAGGGGATAGAATAAGATGGTAGCTGAGAATGCTAACTGTTTGCAGTGTCAAAGAGGAAGCTTACAATGCTCAAGGTCACTTTCCTATTTGTGAAAAGAGAGATAGAGTGCTAGAATTTAGAAGCTAAAAGCCAAAAGAAAAAATTCCTCTTAGCATTGTTCATTGGGGTATTTATAGGACCAAGGGCATGCGAAGGGGGTGGTTTGGACACCACGTGCCTTGGGCCCATGCTAACTTGTCTATGTTGCACATGCCTGCATGACCATTGGGCAAACCTACTGTGCCGTAATTACGATCCTACCATGTCGTAACTACTTTGTCAGAGCAACAATGTAATTAGGTGATTTGTATTAATGTCACATAACTACTTAGTATGTCTTTCCATGCTTTGTAGGTAGAACTTGATGTAGCATAGCATCTTGTTACACTGTGCTACGCTAGGCATCGTAGCGTAGTGTAACCATCAATTTGAAGAAAAGGATTTGTGTTGTTTCTTACTGCATGCGTCGGAAACCTTCGTAGTGTTGTGACTGCTAGTTGCATATTTTCTATGCTATGCTACACAATGTAGCATATCA
This sequence comes from Gnetum montanum, assembly GCA_015680685.1. NCBI lineage: Eukaryota > Viridiplantae > Streptophyta > Gnetopsida > Gnetales > Gnetaceae > Gnetum > Gnetum montanum. Next base: position 47,301 of record MNCI01028897.1, on the reverse strand, counting down.
TAGCATAGCAGCCATCCTTAGTTGCAAAAATGTTTCCAATCTACAAACTTTGCTTTTTGCACTACGAAACTTGCAAACTTGTTGATCACACAATTTGAGATGCCTTCTATCACTTCTATAGAATTTCTATGCCTCACTATGCCATGTAGCTTAGCATAACATAGTAGTAGACATGGTCTGTGAATTTCTGACAGAAAGAGACATTGCTGAAGGACTTGAAGTTAGGTGAGGAAACTAACTGTACAGCTTTTGCTACGCTATGCTACACTATGTAGCATGGCACTTCATTCTGTAGTCACTTTCTAAAGCTTGCTACACTACATAGTGAGGCGTAGCATAGCGTAGCAAATTTTGTGATTTAGAAAACTTGCCGAACTATTTCATGAATCTTGAGCACAATTGTCAACTCTGTGCATCACTTCTGAGGAAGCTATCAACTAGGTAAACTACTTAGGTGGACATGTAGGATGATCTGTGGAGGCTATTCACATCTAAAGTAGAAAATTTTCTAAACTGGCCAGCCTAAATTTAGAGTGTTCTCCTCCCAAAGAATTGTCGTAGGGCTGCGTGAATTGCAAGGCCTAGTGAAGCAAGCATGCTTTCGAATTTTTTGGGGTGTTTCAGTGAGCATACCCTACAATTTAAAATTCTTTAATAGTTGAAATTGTTTTTGGTTTTTATGCTTGGTAGGGAGTGTAGCCAATAGTTTGAAAATTTTTGTAGTTGTTACCCTTGGTGGGGAGTGTAGCCAACACTCAGTTCGACCCATAAAATTGGAACTCATAAATTTGGAAAAATGGAGAAAAAATGATTCAGGGGATAAATGAAAGAAAATGTTAAGGAGCACTGAGCAAAATACATAATGGAATATGTGAAAGATAGGATTGTAAAAATGTCAAAGATAATGAACCTCCCCATAATAGGCTCATGCCCTTGTTGCCCTTGCATAGCCTCAACTAAGGAGTCTATGGGCCCTACAATTAACTAATGGTCATGAAAAGTTAAGGACCAACCAAAAAAAATCTATCCGAGAATTCAGACTAAGACATAAAGCATAACATAGGACTTCACAGCGAGGTGAGTTATGGTAGCATAAATGGATGATGGAGAATCAAATTTATATCATAAGAAGTCCCTTGTGGAATTTGTATTTAGAATGACCTAAGAAGATCCATCCTTAACCTAGACCAAAATGAGCCATTTTCAGTGACTTCACATCACCACCCTAAGATCCCTATACTTAGATGATACATGAGAGTGCTTCCACAGAACAACTAGCATTCCATAAAGAGAAGAAAAAAGAGAAGTAGATAGTAAGAGAGGGCCTTAGTTATGGGGAGCCTTTATACATAGGTGCATGTCTTTCTAGTTCCATAACCAATGTTTATAGCTCATTTATTTGTCCAAGGGGTGTGCTTTGAATTTCCATTATTTTTTTGAAATGGGAACCACACTATGTAAGGACTTATTCATTTATTATGTCTAAGGGATGTTCTTTGAATTTCCATCATTTCTTAAAACATTTTTGGACGGAAACCACACAATGCAAAGACTTTATTTGACTTTCTATTAGTGGTTGGTATGGAATGATGAGAAGTCTATGAAAAACACTCAAGAACTCAAGCAAGTAGAAGAGTATAAAGAGTATTGTATCCCCTTGAAGTCACATCCCTTTACAAACCTTTGAATCCTTCCTAATTTCAAAACTACCAAGGTCACTAATTGATCAAAATTTTCTTAAATGGAAGGGACCTTAAATTCCCAGAACAAGAAAAACCATATAGTTTATTGGATGGGTGGATGATGTGGACTCACTATCTATTCTATGAAAATTAATTCATGTCATAGTCATTAGACATCATAATTCAAAAATAGAAACTAGACATTAACAATCACAACATTCATTAAGCACAAACCATCATTAGTAAATAACAACAGTAGCACTGTGTCCTGTGGCAATAAAGTAATTTTATTAGAAAAAATAAGGAAATATCACACTTGAACAAAATAAAACAAGGTAAAATACATAAAAAATTGTAAAATAATCAAGAAAGGCTCAAAGGTACTAACAATGATGTAAGATTAGAAAAATCTGAAGATTAAAAACTTGTAAAATAAATAACTTGTAAGATCAAACATGTGAAAAATAAAAATGTAGAAAAGCTAAGAAGTAATATGGACTATTTGCATAGATTACCATATCTCCCACAATTGAGTTGGAGGGAGGAGATCCAAAAAATGGAACATGATTTTCCATTCATCAAGATTATAGTTGCACTAGCCTATCTTGGTTTGAGGAAACATTTTACTTGTTGGATGTTGACCAACTACTTTTTAGCTGGAATTTTAGATTTGTAGATTAACATGACCTCAAAGGGAAGGGTTTGATTAATTATATAAGGTCCCTCCCACAATGTCTAAAATTTTTCCTTTTGGGATACATATGTGGGGTTCCAATAGAGGACCTTATTTTCTAGTTGAGGTTTCACCTTTCATATTCTTAGGTCATGACATTGCTTGCTAGATGCCTTATGCACCTCATTAAAAGGTAGGGCTACTAATTGATTTTCCTCTAGCACATTTAGGTTTATAAATCTTTCTTTATATGCTATACTTAGGTCAAGATTCAAATCATAGGCTATTAAAAGTGTATAGAGCTTGGATTGGATCAGGAGCATTAGAAGTTTTCCATACATCAACTTGTGGAAAGAGTAGCCAATAGGATGTTTCCATGTTGTATAAATATAGTAATAGTGGATGATGTACAATTAGTAATGGCTACTACTTCTACCCATTTTGTGTAGTAGTTAACTACTATGATAATATATGCCTTTCTATTGGACATGAGTTTGATGAGATCCATCAAGTTAATGCCCCATATGTCAAAAGGTTCTAGTGGTTGAATCCACTATTGAGGACCTTTCATGTAAGTAGTCATCCCCCCATCTTGTTGACAACCTTCACAACATTGAAAAAACTAGTGGACATACCTAATGATTATAGGAAAATAGTATCCCACCATGAGGATTTTTATGGTCATGTGTCTCCGTACATAGTAGCCTTTGCAATGTCCTTCATGAGCATCTTGGAGAACACATAGTTGATTTTCATTAGGGACACACCAATAAATTAGGCCATCAATGCACACCTTGTAATGGTGAACATTAATTTCCATGAAGTATTTGGCCTAATGAAGAAGTTGTTACTTTTTTCTAAAGTCTAAATATTGTAGCATCTCCTGGTGAGAAGGTAAATGAGGATTCCATTATACCATGTTGTTTCTATAGGCGTTTGTTCATTTATTATTATTTTAAAGAGGATTTTGTCTTAAAATTGATCAAAGAGCAAGCCCTCCTCCTGTTTATTATCCCATCTTAGGTGAGAGAGTTGGTCAGTGATCACATTTTTTGTCCCTTTTTGATCTATCATCATGAAATCAAATTTCTACAAGATCATAAGCCATAGTATGACACAAGGGCTCACCATTGGAGTATTCATGAAGAAGTAGATTGCACTATGATTCATGTGTACAAATACTTTGTAGCGAAGCACATAGTACCTGAACTTTTCTAGAGCATACACCATGGTCATTAGTTCTTTTTCTACAGTGGTGTAATTTAACTATGCTTCCACAATGCTTCGACTTGCATCGCGGATGTAGTATGGGTGTTTCTTATCATCCATCTAGATGAGAACTACTTCAAAGGGGTAATTAGATGCATTTTTCATGATGTGGAAGGGTCTGGACTAGTCTGATGTTTGTAGGATTGATGTTTTTACAAGTTTCTCCTTTAACTATTGGAATGCATGTTCACATTCCTTGGTCCAAATGAAAGGTGCATCTTTCTTTATAAGCTATACCAATAATTTCATGATCTTAGAGAAATTCTCTATGAATTGCTAGTAGTAGCTAGTGTGTCCAAGCAATGATTAAACATCTTTAACTATCTCTAGTTGACATATTATTCCTTGGATGACCCTTATATTTTCTGCGTCTACCTCAATCCCTTTTTGCAAAATTTAGTGTCCTATAAAAATGCCTTCTTCGATAAACAGATGGTTGTTTTCCTAGTTGAGCTATAGGTTTTTTTCAACACATCTTTTTAATAATTGCTCAAGGTGTTCTAGTGTTTGCTTAAACATAGCTCCATAGGTGAAAAATTCATCCATGAATACTTCCACACCACTACGTGTCTATTTTTGGAAGATACTAAGGACCAAGTGTTCAAATGTTATAGGGGCATTGCACAAACTAAATGACATCTTCCAATATGTAAAAGTCCTTCAAGGACTAATGAATGTTGTCTTAGCCTAATCTTATGACACAATTTTGATTTGGTTATAGCCACTATAACCATCCAAGAACCTATAATAATAATGTCAAGATATAGTGTCCAACACATGATCCACAAATGGTAATGGAAAATGAAGTTTAAATGTTGCCATATTTAATAGCCTAATGTTGATGTAGACCTGCCATTTTCCATCTTTCTTTGGAAAAATTATGGATTGGCTAATCCTCTCACTATCTACAATGGGATAGATGAACCCCACCTTGAGGGGTTGTTCAAATTCCTCCCTGATGATCTGCATCAATGTGGGATTCAACTACCTTTATGACTATCTTCTAGGCTTCATGGTTAGGTCAATGTAAGTGCAATGCCAGCATATCCTTGGATCGATTCCTATAAGCTCAGGATATGGCTAAGAAAAAGTTATTGGCCATTTTTTAACCATCTTTAACAACTTTTCTTTTTATTCAGGAGCAAGTTTGACATTAATTATGATCAATTTACCATTGTTTAAAAATGCATATTCCATGCTAGCTAGTAATGTTTTTACCTCTAGGGGCTCTTGCTTGAAGTTATCAAGGATTTCCAACTCTCCCCAATAGGTGTCATCATCTTCATCAGAGAGTTGGGAATGAACATGTTCAAGTTTGTTTATGTCTTCAACATAAGAGCATGTTAAGATCTTAGCTAGTTCCAAGAATAATGTGCTACTATATGAGTTAGCTATCAACCATTGGGTGCCCTCCTATTTTATAGTTTCTATGTATAGACACTTTGGAATATTAATTTCTTATGCACACTAATTACATGCTTTAATATATATGCTTGTGATTGACTAAATATTTTGAATGTAATTACACCTATTATTTTTGTATATGATGCATGGAATCCACTTGTTATCTATCTTACCCAATTCATTTTCTTTAGATATTTCTAGAAAGAGATCCCTTATACCCATATATGTGTCAACCATGCTTAACTAAGCTCTTCCCATAATGATGGGGAAGTCACTGTTGTGGTTTTTAACCTTGATCACGAGAAAATTAGCAAGATAGGACCACACAAAAACTATGGTTACAATGTGCTCTACTAATCCCATAGGAACAATAATTGACTAATCTACCAATTCTAGATGGATGTTACTCTTCTTAAGAGGTGGTAGGTTTTAGGCGTTGTACATGTCATGGAAGATGAGATTAAATTTGGAACTAGAGTCAAGAAGAGCCTTACATGGCTAATGTCCAATGATGTATAGGTAAATGAGTGGACTTCCTAGGTTAGATATTTTCATGGGAAGATTGCGAATCTTGATCTAGTTTGAAATAGCATGAGTTAGCATCATAGTATGAATCTAAGGTAGTAGTTTTCTTGAAGGACACTCAAACATATTTGATGTAGAGGATGAGGGTATTGAAGATGCAAGATGATTAGCTAAACTAGATTGTGAGGGTTGGAAAGGAATGCTACATCATAAGAAGGATCCTTCTCTAGATCAATTGTCCAAACCACTCGGCTAGAAAGCTAGTTCTGAATGTACAGTCCTTATAGCATTTTGTTGTTGTGGCTATGAAGGAATCTCACCCTACATGGATAGAGTAGGAGGTTACTAGGTTAAAGGTAGAGGTGTAGATGGATGTGGAGGATTATATGGATACGGGTTTTTTCATCGAGTAGATGGTGAATGTGTTCGGTGGTACTTTGGAGAGTAATAGTGATGCTAAAATTTGGTATGAGTTGTAGAACTTCTTAGGGATACAGGTTGTTGAACATAGTACCTATATGGATCTAGTTACCTATAAGGGTACTGTTACCTTGGTGGTGGCATTCCCAATTATTATGATTGGTATCACTATTGGTATTGTTCATATGGTTATGAAGTAGCTCCACTTAGTTAGTAAGCTTGTTGTTTCTAGTGGAACTACGTTGGATTGCCTTGAGAATAAGGCAATCATCTAGGTGCTTACCTATGTGCTAGTCAATGATTCAATGCATACATTCCAAACATTTGTAAGTGTGACCGCATAGGGAAACAACACTTTGGATGTTCATATTGAAAAATGTCACAATCAATTTTATCATCAGAGTCAGTTTCCACAACTTCCTCTACAACCACAACTTTGCCCTTATCTCTTTGGTAGGCATGTTTAGCTTCTTTTTACCTCTTGCGAATATAGTCACTATTTTTCTCTTTGGATTCTTTAGCAATCTTTATAGTAGTTTGAAATTTTTCATCCAAAGAGTCCCATAAGTTATCAACCTTTGTCAAAATATTAGAAAAGGATTTTTGAATGGGCAAGGTTTTCATATTCACCACTTCATTGAGTGGTGACTCCTCTTTGTCACAAAATTAAACCTCTCATTTTTTGATGGAAGAGTCTCTATTACTCTTCTGCACTTTCCTTTTTTCTTAACTCACCTTCTTTTTTTACTACCTACTCAATTATCCTTCGGATCTGATGAGATTTCAGTTTAGACAATCTTCCTTCAGCATACATTCCAAGCGTTCTTCTAATTTCTACTTTGAGTCCATCTATAATGTGGTGAAGTTGTTCTCTCTAAGAATAACCATGGCTAGGGAATCAATGTAAGAGTAAATAATATCTACCCATCATAGCATCCAAGGGTTCATATGTTCCCTATTTCTAGCCTTGGATTTTCCTTCTCAAACTATACACTCTAGAGTACATCTAGTATTTGTCATTAATTAACTCTAACATGATACTCCATTGGCAAATGGATTCGAATTCCAAGGACTGGTAACAACTTTTAGCTTCCTTGATAAGTGTTCTAGGGAAGATCTTGAGTTTCTACTATTCATTTTCTATGTTTTGTAAGGCATAGGCATCATGAAAAGCTTGTATATGTGTATGTGGATTAGAACTTTATCCCCCTTCAAATCTTGGTATATTATTCATGTTTAAGCACTTGATTTGGCTATCTTTCATATGCCTAATTGGAATTCTAACTACCTTTGCAATGTTCAACATACTTCAAGTTACAATAGAGGTTCATCATCATCATTGCATTGATGATGATGATGATGATATTGGCCACCTCTTCAGTCTTGGTGGCCTTCACGATCACTGTTGTCTTGTTAATCACCTTCATCACAATTATTTTGATTGTGGCTTCTATGAGAACTAAAAAATGAAGAGGAATGTTTAAAATTAGATGAAGAAGATGGAGAGGAAGGTGGACCACCACCACCACCGCAATATCCACCATCAATGTTTTATCCATTATGATCACCATTCTTAGATCCCTTGCTATTGTGATGCTTTATCCAATTCCTACCTTGACTATCACTTTTTCCTAAACCTACTTTATGAATAGTGGCTCACAAGTTCATGGTTGCATCCTTGTCATCAATAACAGGGGATGGAAATTCTTCATGTTGAAAACCTTCAAAGGGAGGATCCTCATTGTCACTTTGATCTAGTAGAAACAAGGTATTAGTGTAATGTTTTCCTTTTGTAGCCTCAAGGGGCTTCTCCAAATGTCAATCTCACTTGTGTTGTGTTTCAATGAGATAGTAGTTCTAAGTATCATAACCATTCACAATGTATTCTTCATGAAGATCTATGATGTCCAACTTTTTATGGGTTTGAAATAGGATCCTATGCATAGATCAATCGGAAGGTAAGATGATGTTGACCTCCGCATTACACCTTTACAGTTCTTCATCTTGATGTGGGATGAAGGTGAAGTCTAGTACATACTCATCTAGATGAGTATATACCACTTTGTACTCCTGTGGGATCAATGGTTTGACATCTTCATGTCCATGGAAAGAAGAATACATTTTACAAAACAAATAAAATTATTAGTTGTGCTTACTTCTTTATATGTTATTGAGAATGATGTTGACCTTGAATTCATCCAATGACATAAATAATATTCGCTAATCCTAGATAACACATGTATCAAGAAATAAGGTCCTTGAAAATAGTGCCAATGATGAGCAACGTGGTACCCCTACATCCAAGCATACGAATCATAAAGCATTCATGTGCAATATGATTGAATTTCATGGACTTTATAGTTTTTGGTACACTAGTTTTCTAGGAAGTGAATCTTGACTTAAGGTTGTTCATTATCTTCCCAATTACACTTGTGACATGGAATAGTATGGTTAAGTGTAATTGAGGCATTTGATTATTATGATTTTGTATTTTATGGTTTTAGTATTTTAAATAGAAATAAGTAATTGAATTCACTAATTTAATTTAACTAATTAACTAGTAGCTAAGTAGTCCTAACATAAGCATTTTATCCCGCTTTTCATACACATCTTAAACCCACATATCCATTGTTAGGCTACCAAGCAATAACATTGTTGGGATTACCAAGAAAATATGTGTTATGCTCGAAGCGGTTATACTTATGTGTTTAATCTATCTCACCTATCATAATTAATTGCTTCATTAGCTTAAGCACTGGAAATAATTGAAAACATTAAATGCATAAATAAAATATTTAATCTATCCAAACTGTTGCAAGGTTTATCAGAAAGTTTATCTTTATTATTGTACACACTTTCATGCTTAGGTAGAAGAATTCTGAATAAAGATCCATATACTCAATGACTCCTACTGCAAGCAGTGAGGAGGAAAATTCTAACTTTCAAATGAACAAACTGCAAGAGCTTTGCTACTACCAAAATCTTAATGCCATAAATGTAGCTGGTGGACACATATTTATAGCTAAAATGTAGACACTACATCAATAGGGCCTCATTGATGCATGATATGATGCATCGATGAGGCCCAATCAATGAGGCCACATTGATGAGGCCTTGTCAACGTAGTTGATAAAACTGTGACTCATCAACAACTATTGATAAGACATCTATAAATAGGATAGCTAAGAACATATTTATAGACTTTATTATGGAGCTACATTGATGGGAACTCATAAATGTAGCAAATGTTATGTCAACATGGCCCCATCGATGTGGCAACACCACATGAATAGGGCCATGTCGATGAGGATCCATCAATGAGGCCACATCAATAGGGATCCATTGACATGACATTTTGATGCTTCATGAAGTATTTAATATGATTACCAGTTCGGTAGTACCTTCCATAGTAGACATACTACTTAATTTTTGGCTAAGGTTGAAATTCTGAAAATCTACAACTATCGATGGATTTGTGATTTACATTGTTGATCGATTATGATATAGGGACTATGATATCAGATCCGCAATATTGGGTCTATGATATTGGAGCCTACCAAGGGATATTGGACATCTAATATCGAAACTTGCCTCGTCGCCTATAAATAAGAGGTGGGTGCACTTGGTTTGGCAATTAGATAGTTAGTTTCTTACCCAAACTCTTCTAGTTTCTCCCTTTTAGAGTTAGAATTATTTTTGAGTCCCTGTAGTAGGAGCCATAAAGTAAATGGATCTTTATTCAAGCATTATGTACCTAAGCACACCTTATGTCTAGAAATAAAGATGAACTTTGTGATAAACCTTGCAATATTTAGAATAGCTTATGTCTTGCATTTAATGTTGTTTACAATTATTTAATACTTTCATTAGTTAATTGATGTTTCTTTTATTGATTTGTTAATTTTCACAAGTAAGCGCACTTAGTACGACCACTTCAGGCATACATGGAACACTTGGTAACCCAGTAATGATTAGCATTTGGTAATCGTAGTAGTGTTGCACTGGTTCAAGATGTGTACAACAAGTAGGAATAGATGCTGGTGTTAGGACTCGTTAAAGCCTAGATGATTAGTTAAATTAAATTAGTTATTCAATTAATTCACTTCTTCCCTTTTTAGCAGCAAGACATAAAACATAAAAAGCATAAAAATCATATACCTTAACTTTACTTAACCATACAATCATGCCATATAAGTAAGCTTGGAAAGATAACAATCACCTAACCCATCCTTTTTCTGTGAAGGCGCATAAGCACTTAGTCCTTGGAGTTCGACTAGACTGTGCGTAATGCTCGTATTGATATGGTTGAGCATAGGGGTCCCTCACCGCTCATCAATTGTGATGTTTAATATATTAAAGGGAGGATTAAAAGCTACTAAACATGAAAATTATGTTTCTAAATCTTCTTGGTTGAAAATTTCATTAAGGGTTCCTCCTTCACTATTTATTAAAATGTTTTATCTTTCAAAGGTGTCAATGGGTAATGGAATAGAGATAAGAATTTGTCTTGTAAAACTAGGCTATCCTAGTCTCTCTTGAGGTTACTTTAAATTAGTTTGGATATGTTTATAATAACTTGTGGTATTCCTAAGAGGTTGGATTAGTGTTGGATATTTTTGTTACTTATTTGATTTCATTTAACAATCACACTCTTCCTTGGCATATTCATAGGCAATTAATCCTATGAATTTGAAAATTATCTTTATCGCTTTAGTAATTATAGCCTTAATTACAACTTTTTATAAATTCCTTTAGTTTTGGGAACTAAGGACATTGATGTTTATGATTGTACTTTTTCCTTATTTTTAATATTTTTGTTTTTCATCTTACAAGCAAAATAATTAAGGGAGACTATTTCTAAAAGTACAAAACAAAAGAAATAAAATGAAATGGAAAGAATGTATACCTTTTATGAAATAATTCAAGTTAAATTCTAAATAGAAATCTAAAAAACATATTGAACACTTGATGATGATTAACTTTGTTGGGCTCCCTAGCAATGATGCCAATTTGATGAGGCAACCAAAATTTCTAAGATAGATTATTCTCATTGTAGAAACATTACCTTGTCTATGACTAATCTACAAGTTGTATCCATGAAAGAATAGTTCAAAGTCAAAGAAATCATCAAGACATAAAATAATTAGGATAAAATCCAATCAAATCCCACTGTTACATCTATTACTCATAAGCAAATCATAAATCATCATCCCAAATAATCTTAAGATCAACAATGAAAATTAATTATTATATCAAATTGAATTCATAAAGTACAAACATAGATTACGAGGATCACAAGGCAGGCATCATCTAATCCATGATTCTACCTTGTTATTTCCATGATGAAATAATCTCAATAGCCTACTAATGGACTCCAATGGTCTATAGTTGCCACAAGGATTCACAGATCCTTACTTAATAATTGTTCAAGTGAAATTCAAAAATTAATTTTAACTTAATATGTGTTCTCCTTGGTATTGACACCCATAGTTGGATGTAGTGCTCTCCCCTTTATGCTAGAAGAACTTACATCATAAATATAGTAAAAAATCATAAATTAGACATATTAATATTCATCAAGAGAACTAATAAGGATTGATGTAATTCTAAGTTGATCTCAAACTATATCATGTTGGAGATATCCTTTGATGTTGATCTATGTCATGTCTATAGTGTGGATCAATATATTCATCCATGATGAAGTGTAGCTTCCTTTGATCTAATATTATCAATCTTCATCATGGTTGCTATAAAAATTTATATAATTTGGGTAAATATTTATCAATTTTGATGATGTGAATCGATATAGTTATTCTTTAGAATATGTTAAATCTCTCAATCTCAATAAATATCTTATCAATATTTTTCGATCCTGCAGTACCTTGCGATGACACAAAATCAAAAAATTAATTAGTCTTTATCCCTTAACATTAAATAAATTGAGGCACTTCAATATAGTAAAATAATAAAAAAAATATTAAGATCATTTTACTACAAAAAATGAAACATTGTAGAGTCCTTCAAGTCCTATTAGAATAAGGGTTAAAATTAATGATAATGCTTTGGAAATTTACTTACCAAATTATGTGGATATGTCTTTTATTTTTAATGTTATAGATCTTATGCATTACCATGTACTAGTAGATGATAACATCCTACAAGAAACATTGATGAATTAAATAGGGCTATTAATAAGTTGAAGCCTTCAAAAGAGATGAAGGTAGTTGTACTCAAGCAAAGAGAAGCTTCCAAAAATTGTTGAGTTAAGAAGCATAAGTACTTGATTAATTGGTAGGATCATATATGGATCCATGAGATTAACTAAAAAAATCACTTCTACCACTACTTTCTTATTTACTTGCATTCACTTTTTGAAGGATGGTAGATCTGGTGTAGGAACACCTCTTTAGAATCCATTTTTATCCTTAAATGTAGAAGAATAAAGGTTTTGGATATCTTGGAAGATATCTTAGGCCTTTATAAATGCCTTGACTAGGAGTTGATGTATCATAGAAGACATCTTTGTACCCTAGGAGATGTCTGTCTTGAAAGCTAGGTTGACATTGAAGATATCTTGCCAATAGTGTAGATGTCTCCCTAGAGACATATTGTTGGTAGAGAAGACATCTAGCCTAGACAATAAAAATCTTTCCTACAAGCTAAAGTTGACAAAGAGATTTCTTGTCAATCCTAAAGACCTCTCATTTTAATAAGAAAAGTCTTTGACATGATCATTGTACTTTGGAAATAGTTGTAAATGTTTACTTCAAAGATTGAAAAATGTTGGAAATATTTGAGTTTATCATTGAGAAATTTTTTCTAAGGTCTTGGTCTTGTAATTAATAAATATTGATTATGTTTGTGTGTTTTAAGACATTAGGGCATGAGGATTGGGAGAGAGATTGTAGGAGAGTGGTATGCATCTCAATGTTTAACCATATATGGTGGTATTTGATCTTTTTTGTTGTAAGACAAAGATATTGATCGATTGTACCTTACATTGAGGTCAATCATGTATGTGTTTGTAAATCCTTATGCTCTGTAATATCATTGAGTGTGTAAGTGATTTTTTTTTGTGGATTTGTTTCCATTATATTTGTAATATTCTTTTAGTTTAATAGAAGCTAGCTAATTTTCTAATTTTCTAGCAATTACATTATATCAAATAATATATAGATTCGATGTGTTTTGAAGGGTTAAACAAACCTAAAGTGATATTGATCCAATAACATAATACCATGGGGTCCTATGATGAGGACTTACATGTATGATGGCTTAGCTTATGTTTTATTTTATTTTAATAAATTAGCTTTTGCATTTAAAAGTGAGCACCAAGTTTCTATAAGTAGTTGGTGATAGATATCCTAGAGTGGAGGTGTTAGAACCTAAAATAAGTGAAACATAGGTACACCTCAATATTTATAGAAGTTTATAACTAAGTTCTACCTAGTAGAATCAAACTTGTGACATGGGGTTACTAGGCCAAGATCCATACCACTAGGTTGATACCTTATATGATTTATATCCTAGAGTGACTTTAATTAACCTCCACTATAATAAATTAGTATGATTTCTAGGCCCCATGTTGTAGAAGAGTGAAGATTTTGTAACCTTTATTAATGTCCATGTTTCTCCAAAATATTAGAGGATGATTTGATATGTAACATCTTTGTGTTTTGAGCCTACAATCTTAGGTTATTATTTATTTTATAATGCTAATTTCTAAGCATAAGGATACATTTAATACATAAATATTTTATTTTACTACAAGTTTATGCTAGTTCATTCTAACATCTCTCTTATGATTATGCTTATGATTTTACATATTAAGGTTTTAACCCTTGACATTTTCATTATATATATTGACATTTTTATACATCATGATATATTACCTATAAGATTATGTATGATTTCTGGAATACTTGATAAGCTTGCATGTTTCATTATGTCTTGATATTAGTGTTGGCACATTTGGCCATTTCATGGAATAGTAAGATCCATCTTCAACATTATTGTAAGAGTGGGAGAGTGTAAAAGTGTTATTTCATACCATTGGTATGGGATCTAGTGGTGACAATTGAACTTGGGTCTATCCTCAAAAGGATGAGTGGCTTGGGGTTATAAATGAGGCTAGAATTACTAGCATCGATTTGTAGAAATATCTCTCATTCAATGTTGTAATTTCCTACCTCCTTAATTGTTGGCACATTTAGGTCATTTAATGGAGCAATGAAGGACATTACTAAGGAAAATTTTAATCAACATGAAGGTTAGAAATTTGCTCTATGGAAAATAAGATTCATAAGCATGCAAATATAATTATGATGTGCTTTCACATGATTGGGTGCATAAGAAACTATCACTATTTTGATGTTGTCCAAAATATTTAGGGCATGGAAAAACAAGTTGGCTGGGTGTCCATTATGGTAAGAAAAAAAATGGTTTCCATCCTTGGAAAACATTTCATAGGTGATCCTGGCACTAAAATTAGCAAGAAAAACATAGCTATGATGAACTTAATCCATCCACCTGTTCAGAAAAATTAGAATTTCTTAGATGGAAAGGCTAGTCAACATGCATTTTTATGCAGGATCGTTTTGGTTTTAAGAGGGACAAAGGTAGGTAACAACAAAAATAGGTGGATCTGTGCGCCTAGACTGGGCACTTTTGAAACTTATCATAGATCAAGGAGAACGAAACACCTATAGTACAGGTGACCTGGCTATGGATTATACAGCACGCAAAGGTCGATGAAACCCAAAGACGACGCCAAAGTTATACTCTTCCAAACAAGACCAATGCTAGTGCTAGTGGAAGCAGAGCTGTGTAGGGAAAGATCTGTGATCAGGAGCACTACCAAGCCCCAATTCAAGCCTCCTGACAGTGTCCTCGATGAGTACGTCCCCAAAGGTGGAGTCTACCGCAACGCCAGAGTTTTCCATTAGAGTTACAAGGAGATGGAGAAGTGGTTTAAGATATGCATTTACGAAGAAGGAGAGCTATCGCTGGTTCACCATGGGTTGTGCAAGAACATATATACAATAGAAGGTTGCTTCATCCACGAGATGGAGCAGGGAAACAACCCTTTCCTGACCAAAGATCTAGTGCAAGATCATGTCTATTTTCTGCCATTCAGCATGGTGATGATGGTGAGCTATCTCTACAAAGAGGACCACAGTTACGTTGCTTATTTATGGCAGATTCTTGATTTGTCAACTGGAAAATTCGGATTCCTACTGGTTCTCCATTCCCAGAGTGGGGATTACAGTGATGAAACTCCATGATACAGTTACCAAAACTCAAATTTTTGGATCTTGGAAAAATTATGCTTCAAAGCAAAAGGGAAGGTCCAAACCAAGAGATTTCTGTGCTGAAAGCAGCGTCAAATTGCTCAAAATTTGTAAATTTGGATATGTACGATAATCATCTCATAGGGGTTGTGCCTCCCAAGTTTGGGGAAGCTAGGGCAGACTTTCCAGTACCTTCTGCTATCCTAAAATTTTATCAATGATACTTTACCGGCCACCGTTAGCAATTTGTCATCATGGATAAACCTGAGTTTGTCAGACAAATTTCTGAGCAAAATAATTCCTCCTCCGGTTGGCATGAGATCTTTGTAGAAACTTGATTTATCTGATAGTGGATACATGGGTTCGATTCCAACCGAGTTTTCTCTAATGAATCAAAGTCTAACATACATCAATCTTGGTAGCGCTGCATTGTTTCTACGTCTCAAAGACGTGTTCCAGTCTTCTACGTGGGTAGCAATTGGACCAACCAAGTGATGGTTTCATTGCAGAGAAATGCGCACGCCTATTCCAGAATACGAAGAAGAGGAATCAATACCCAGCTGCAAAAGTTGCTGCTTCAGCCTGAGGGTCTGGACTTGCTTGAAGTTGGTCACTCTGGGTCTATCATAGGGACGGAAGACTCTCTGTCACCATCAGGCATGCCTGCTGCGCATTAACATCAACAACAACTTCCACGCTCACCACACCACATTCACAACTACATCGAGGCTCTAATTGTAGAATACCACATTTATTTTAATTAACTTTGGGTTTTGATATAAATTATTTAATTGCTGATGTAAGTTTGATAGCCCTTGGTTGTGTACCAAGTAAGTTTTAATATTGATTTAAAAACAGAATTTGTGCAACAATTGTTCAAAGTCCTATGTGAATTCAACACTTGTCAATGGAAATGATGGTTATAACAACCACAAAGGCCACTTGTCAACTACAACCTCTTTTTCTCCACAAATGCCACTTGTCAACTGCAACTTGTTTCTCTCCATGGTGAACACTTGGCAACTAAATGAAAACACTTGGCAACTGAATGAAGACACTTGGCCATGGAATAGGACACTTGTCCATTGTAGCTTTTTTTTCTCTATGGTGGTTAAACCACCCAAGATATTTTGTAACTTCTCTACGTACCTTTGAACCCTATAAAAAGGCTTCAAGGGTCAAGGAGGAAGGAATATTGGGGTCTCACACATCACACTTGGGATCTTGAAAGATTTGTAAAGAAGATTTCTTGTAAGATGGCTTGCTAAAGGAAAGATTTCAGCCTCTTTGTCATAGTTCTGTGAGTTATGTATTTTATTTTTTATTTTGTTTAAATTGTTTAGCTAGTGGTTTAGATAGTATCATCCTTGGTAAGTAATTTTAGGATTTTTAGATTGCTCTTACTGTTCTTGTTGCCCAATAGAAATTTCTATTAAAATTTTTCCATAGAAGCGTTTGT
>MNCI01028897.1:0-29018 GCA_015680685.1 Gnetum montanum | reverse complement strand
AGAAGAAATGCTTAAGGAAACTTATCTTAAGGCTATCAACCCCAACATTTCAATTTGGTTAAGGAGAACTCCAAACTTAAATGCACTAAATGACTACTTTAGTGAAGCTATACAGTTAGAAAAATAGTTGAACTTGAATCTTGAAGAAAATATTGCAATTCAAAAAAGAGAAGAAAGAGTTATGATTCCTATGCAAGATTTAGCTCAATTTAAAGCTTTACCAGGTCTATCTCATGTTAAGATAGAGCAAGAACATGAAAGAGTAGGATCTGAAAAAGGACAATTAATGAGAGATATGGCTAACAAAATAGTGAAGCTTGAAAAAGCTTTAGCAAGAGTTAATATCAAGGAAGAAAGGAAAAATAGGAAGCATAAACAGCAAGACACTAAGTTAGCAGAAGATGAGGATGAAAGTGATCTTATTATGTCCAAATTTCTTGATATTTAATCTGATAATGAGTTATCAAGTTTCCATTATGCAAGTAAATCTTCTAGCAATGGATCAAGCGATATTTCTTCTCTATCAAGTTCTGAAGAAGATATGTCATCAGATGAAGAATGTAATAAGAATAAAGGTAAAGACAATCAAGTGGAGCAAAGCACTCCAAATCAGTCTTTTAATAAATGGATAAAGAGATCAAGCTTCATTGGTGATGGAGAATATGATTTGATAGAAGACCTTAAACATGTCAAAGCCAATATTAGCCTCTATCAGTTGCTTCAAATAGGAGATCAGCAAAGGAAGGCTTTAGAGTTCATTGAAGGTAAAAGGAGAGCTAGAGAATCAGAGTTAAGTTATGTGTCTAACAATGATGAAAAATTAAGGACTTCATATGATAAGGAAGCTCCTCCTTTCCTTTTGACAATGAAATTAAAGGAAAAATTCTTACACAAGTTTTTCGTTGATTCTGGAGCTACGTCTACTATAATGCCATTGTCTAGATGTAAGAAACTTGGTTTGATTCCTAAAAAATCAAATAGAAAGATTGTTCAAGTGGATAAAAGTAGAGTGAAGATTGTAGGTCAATTACCAATGTTCTATTGGAAATCACTTCTGAACCTCGCATAAGAAGTAGAGTAACTATTCAAGTGGTAGATATACCAAATTCACATAGTTTCTTATTGAGTAGAAGTTGGAGTAAGAATTTCTCAGGTTATATATCAACAAATTATTCTCACATGTGGTTACCTTGGAAATGAGAACAAAATCAAATCTAAATCTATAGAGAACCTTTGATGATAGATAATATTACTTCAAATAGAAGAAGTAAAATGGCTGGAAAAGGCGGTGTTGAACACAAAATTTGTACACTCCAGGAAAATGAAAATTCATTTGAGAAAGAAGATGAGAGGATTGCTGAAGACAAATCTCAAGAGGATCAAGTTGAAAAAAAATCTGAAGAGGATCAAGTTGAAAACTCCAACAAGCCAAAAAGTAATAGAGAGATTTCTTACGAGAGGGTTAGATATATGAGGATTCCTACCAATGGAATCCTCCCCATTCTCTTCCCATATCAAGAATAGTCCATGAACAAAGGACTTAATAATGTACAGCTTGTTTGTTTTGTTAGGAATGAAGTTTTTATACAACCGAATCTTATGTTTGATGGAAATTTTCCTCCAAAAAGATTTTTATTCAGTTGTAAAAATTCAATGGAAGTTCTAGTATGTTTCAGTTTTAAAATGAGGCTACATAAATTTTTTTAAGCTTTTAAAGGGGGTAGAAATGTTCACACATTTGGCCATTTCATGGAACAGTAAGATCCATCTTCAACATTATTGTAAGAGTGGGAGAGTGTAAATGTGTTATTTCATACCATTGGTATGGGATCTAGGGGTGACAATTGAACTTGGGTCTATCCTCAAAAAGATGAGTGGCTTGGGGTTATAAATGAGGCTAGAAGTACTAGCATCAATTTGTAGAAATATCTCTCATTCAATGTTGTAATTTCCTACCTCCTTAATTGTTGGCACATTTAGATCATTTAATGGAGCAATGAAGGACATTACTAAGGAAAATTTTAATCAACATGAAGGTTAGAAATTTGCTCTATGGAAAATAAGATTCATAAGCATGCAAATATAATTATGATGTGCTTTCACATGATTGGGTGCATAAGAAACTATCACTATCGTGATGTTATCCAAAATATTTAGGGCATGGAAAAAAAAGTTGGCTAGGTGGACATTATGGTAAGAAAAAAAAATGGTTGCCATCCTTGGGGAACATTTCATGGGTGATCCTGGTACTAAAATTAGCAAGAAAAACATAGCTCTGATGATCTTAATCCATCCACCTGTTCAGAAACATTGGAATTTCTTAGATGGAAAGGCTAGTCAACATGCATTTTGATGCAGGACCATTTTCGTTTTGAGAGGGACAAAGGCAGGTAACAATAAAAATAGGTGGATCTGTGTGCCTGGACTGGGCACTTTTGAAACTTATCAAAGATCAAGGAGAACGAAACACCTGCAGTACAAATGGCCTGGCTATGGATTATGCAACACGCAAAGGTCGATGAAACCCAAAGACGAAGCCAAAGTTATACTCTTCCAAATGAGGCCGACCCTAGTGCCAGTGGAAGCAGAGCTATGGAGGGCAAGATCTATGATCAGGAGCACTGCCAAGCCCCAATTCAGGCCTCCTGACAGTGTCCTCGATGAGTACGTCCCTAAAGGCGGAGTCTACTGCAACACCAGAGTTTTCCATTGGTGTTACAAGGAGATGGAGAAGCGGTTTAAGATATGCATTTACGAAGAAGGAGAGCCGTCGCTGGTTCACCACGGGCCGTGCAAGAACATATATACAACAGAAGGTCGCTTCATCCACGAGATGGAGCAAGGAAATAGCCCTTTCTTGACCAAAGATCTAGCGCAAGATCACATCTATTTTCTTACATTTAGCATGGTGATTATGGTGAGCTATCTCTACAAAGAGGATCACAGTTACGTTGCTTATTTATGGCAGATTCTTGATTCGTCAACTGGACGATTCAGATTCCTACTGGTTCTCCATTCCCAGAGTAGGGATTACAATGATGAAACTCCATGATACAGTTACCAAAACTCGAATTTATGGATCTTAGAAAAATTATGCTTCAAAGCAAAAGGGAAGGTCCAAACCAAGAGATTTCTGTGCTGAAAGCAGCATCAAATTGGTCAAAATTTGTAAATTTGGAGATGTACGATAATCATCTCATAGGGGTTGTGCCTCCCAAGTTTGGGGAAGCTAGGGCAGACTTTCCAGTACCTTCTGTTATCCTAAAATTTTATCAATGATACTTTACTGGCCACCGTTAGCAATTTGTCATCACGGATAAACCTGAGTTTGTCAGACAAATTTCTGAGCAAAAGAATTCCTCCTCCGGTTGGCATGAGATGTCTGCAGAAACTTGATTTATCTGATAATGGATACATGGGTTCGATTTCAACCGAGTTTTCTCTAATGAATCAAAGTCTAACATACATCAATCTCGGTAGTGCTGCATTGTTTCTGCGTCTCAAAGACGTGTTCCAATCTTCTACGTGGACAGCAATTGGACCAACCAAGTGATGGTTGCATTGCAAAGAAATGTGCAAGCCTATTCCAGAATACGAAGAAGAGGAATCAATACCCAACTGCCAAAGTTGCTGCTTCATCCTGAGGGTCTGGACTTGCTTGAAGTTGGTCGCTCTGGGTCTATCATAGGGACGGAAGACTCTCTGTCACCATCAGGCATGCTTGCTGCATGTTAACATCAATAGTAACTTCCACGCTCACCACACCACATTTACAACTACATTGAGGCTCTAATTGCAGAATACCACATTTATTTTAATTAACTTTTGGTTTTGATATAAATTATTTAATTGCTGATGTAAGTTTGATAGCCCTTGGTTGTGTACCAAGTAAGTTTTAATATTGATTTAAAAAGGGAATTTGTGCAGAAATTCTTCAAAGTCCTATGTGAATTGAACACTTGTCAATGGAAATGATGGTTATAACCACCACAAAGGCCACTTGTCAACTACAACCTCTTTTTCTCCACAAAGGCCACTTCTCAGCTAAAAAGGCCACTTGTCAACTGCAACTTGTTTCTCTCCATGGTGAACACTTGGCAACAGAATGAAGACACTTGGACATGGAATAGGACACTTGTCCATTGTAGCGTTTTTGTCTCTATGGTGGTTAAACCACCCAAGATATTTTGTAACTTCCCTACGTACCTTTGAACCCTATAAAAAGGCTTCAAGGGTCAAGGAGGAAGGAATATTGGGGTCTCATCATCACACTTGGGATCTTGGAAGATTTGTAAAGAAGATTGCTTGTAAGATGGCTTACTAAAGAAAATATTTGAACGTGTTTGTAGTCCTATGAGTTATGTTTTATTTTTGTTTTGTTTAAATTGTTTAGCTAGTGGTTTAGATAGTAT
The DNA here is from genome assembly GCA_015680685.1 of Gnetum montanum. Classification (NCBI taxonomy): domain Eukaryota; kingdom Viridiplantae; phylum Streptophyta; class Gnetopsida; order Gnetales; family Gnetaceae; genus Gnetum; species Gnetum montanum. Next base: position 24,606 of record MNCI01028897.1, on the reverse strand, counting down.
CATCCTTGGCAAGTAATTTTGGGATTTTTAGAGTGCTCTTATTGTTCTTGTTGCCCGATAGAAATTTCTATTAAAATTTTTCCATAGAAGTGCTTGTGTTTAAAAGCCTTAAGAGCATTTTAGTAGTAAATTGTTATTGTGCAATGTATAGGAACTGCTATTGGGATTGNATTGCTTGTTTGAGCCTTGGAAGTTTGAACAATTCGTAGATATTGAATTTGGGATAGCTTTATTGCGAAGTGTTTACTCGTGTCATTTTACCTTGTTTAAATATTTGAGGTCCACACAAATCTGCTTTCTTTTCTGTCTATTTCCATCGAATCTTGCTCTATTTCTAGTTTTCTTGTAGAACTATCTCTTTCTTTGGGGAAAATTAGGAGAATATTTGCAGAGTTGTGCTCAAATTTTTTAACAAAAATTTATTTGTTACAAGTAGGTATTATAAGGACCACATAGGCTAGGCAGTTGAACAAAATAGGAAACTCTCAACAACTCACAGTACTTGGCAAAGTTGGCTGAATCTCTTTAAAGTCATTTGTAGTTTACACACAACGCAATCATTACATTTCACACAACCACACACCACAACAGCACACACACATACTCACATTAACTACTGAGTCTATTTGGAGGTATCTGGGCCTTGGTGTTGCCAGAGACCAGCAAGCACGTAAATCCTGTTCAAGGACACTCGTTGGTAGTCGCGTCCCAAACGGTCTCCAACAATTAGGATTCTTAAAGTTTGACCTTGGAGCTTTTTCTTATTACATAATTAGAGATATTATTATTTTTATTTTTTTTCTTTTCTTGCTTCGTACCTATTGAGAAGAATAAGTTAGAAGGATGGTGATGGTCCATTATTGGTATTTTATTAATGTTCTATTATATTTTATTTTATTTAAATGTTTATGTTATTTAGTTTTCGAATGATGTAAATATAGTTATGAGGCATGTTAAATAAATATTTGTTATTTATTTTCATTATTATTTTAATTTTATCTTGGAACCTATTCTTGGACATGTGGAATTATTTTGCAATTTTCTTGGTGGCTTTAACTCATTGGTTGTTCATTGAATCCTTTTTTTTAATACATGTTATTCAATTTTTAGAGATAAATTATTAATTCTTTGTTCTTTAAATTTTACAAATACTTAGTATTGTTGGTTCTCTTAGCCTCAATTATTCATCTCCCTCTCTTTCATGCTCATGCTCATAGTTATACTTGGTAGATTTCTTGGAGATTTTTAAATCTGAACCTATTCTTGCTTGAAGAAGCTTGAATCTTGGTTGATCTCTCAAGGTAAAATAAATATTCTTGAATCCATTAATTTTAGCTAACAATATAATCTTTGGATCTGATTTCTTTCATAATACCTTGATTTTTTATCTAACTTTAGATTGTTATTTTTCTCATCATAATTCATCATTTTGACAATTTCTGCTTTGAATTTTACACTCATATTTATTTTGTAATACCTTTTCTCAATGGAAACTATAAAAAAAACATTCCCATGTATCAAGGCTTTAACTATGACTCAACTAGGAGTCACAATTTTAGTTGTGATGGATCTTCTTTGTGTTTTAGAAACCTTTGCTACTAAATCGTGACTATGTGAGATGATGCATTCATTATTCTCAAGGATAACTTTGTATCCCTTTCTTGATATTTGACCAACTAAAAGGATAAAATTAAATAATTAAGATACATAGAATACATCTTGAACTTGGATGAGATGACTATTATTAACAATAATTTGATACTTATTAATGCCTTTAATTTTTACAGAACTCCCATCACCAACTTTAATTGATCCAAGATTCTTATCATCCTTAAACTCTATGAAATAATTTTTATGAGTCATATGATTACTACATTCATTATTAATTATCCAAGTAAAGGGATTTAATTATATAGTCATTTAGAAAGCATCAAAATAACTGTCAAATCCACCACATAGCTTTATCTTTTGTTGATGAAGAATCTTATCCTTTTTGAAGTTTATAGTTACCTTCTTTAATGATAAGGTTTTAAAACCTCATTTTCTATTAACATTTTTCCTGCATGTGCAATATTTAAAAAATGAAATTAATGAAGATGATGAAAAACTATTGCTTTTTGGTTGGAATTTTGATCTTTCACCTCCTCTTCTATCTCTTAAGCCTCCTCTTCTTCTATCATTAAAATTTGATCACTACCTCTTTTGAGATAGTTCTTCACTTCTTTGGAATCTTATTCTTTCTCTTTCCCTTCTACCTTGGCCTCTACCTCTCGAAATATTTTGAACAACATAGAAATCATCTTGTCTTGCTAATGAAGAATTATTTTAGTTCTTGGAGATCTTCTACATTTGATATAAATTCATTGAATGTATATAAAGAGAAGTATTCAATTTGAACTATGGTTTTCAAAACATTGATAAACATATAGTCATCATACTACATAGTGATAACTTTGTTCATCTTTTGTTACATACAATAATTACAATTATATTCATCAATATTTATAAGACCTATTTTGAGCCTTTCAAGGAAGTGCTTAAGGGGATCATCTTTTTTCACCATCAAATTTTAAAATTCTATTATTACCTTTAGCTCCTTAATATTTCTATTAGCTTGGTTGTACTTATATTCCTCTTTAAGGACATTCCAACACTCCTTGGTAATATTCTTAGTTATAATTTTAGCCTTAATGACCTTACTATAGCTTGTACATATTATCATCCTAGCCAATGCATCTAACTTAGTATCTTTTGACTATTTCCTTCTTTGCTCTATTGTTAGACTATTAACATTTAAAGAAATTACAAGTCCATTTTCTACATGTGATCAAATCTTATTAATTTGAAATAAAGACTTGACCAAATGAGAGTAGTGATAAAAGTCTTAAGACTTATGAAAGATGATAAAAAACTTAGGAATATCTTTGGCGGTCATTTTTTAACTTCTTCTAAATAACATCTCACTCTAATACCACTTGTTAGAGGTCAATAGTGAAGTAATAATCCTCTAAACTTGCTATAGCAGAAATTTTACTTCTTCAAAGTTGATTTTAGCCACCAAGAATCAACCATGAGTAATTGAAAGATCATGGTCTACAATTCCATAACTCATGATATTTTATCATGGATTATGTTGACTAACCATAGGTTATGGTTTGGATGTGTTGTTAGATAATGAGCCCACCATAGATTGTGGTTTGCTAAAAAAGAAAGAAAAATAAATTTATGCAAATCACTTACTAGACATGAGCTATGATTAGGTTATGATAAATTTTCTAGCCTTTGTGGTACCTCATGTACTACAAATTTAGTTTCTTGAGTGTAGCACAAGTTATGGAACTATTCAAAAAAAAATCATGAGCCATAGCATACTCATGATTACTGATCATGGGTTGTGGCAAGGTCATGATTTGCTGAAATGATTGCTCTATTCATCATGAATGATAGTGAAGTTGTTGTATTTCAAAAAATAGAAAATGACACAAAAATGAAAATTTGAAAGCAATTTGATCAAATGTGAAGCTAAAAAATTGATAATGAAGATTAGAAACATGGTTCATTACCTCTAAACATTGTGAGGCAAACTTGAATTAAAAGATAAATATCAAATAAGTTCTAAATTCAACATATCTATGCCAAATGTAGAAAATTCATATAAACATGCATAAACTCTTAAATCCATACTTAAATGACTTTAAATTATTTTTGAAATATAAGAAAAAAATAGAAGGAAAAAATTTTTCAAGTTAGATAAGCTTGGAAAATGCTCATGTAGAGAGATTTATGAGCTTTTATATCAAATTAACATAAAAGAAGCTAAAACCCTTCAACATTAACATGAAACCAAAGAGAAATTAACTTGAATCTACAAATGGGAAGTGATCCCTTGAAATAGAGTATAAAACTACTTCTAAATTCTTAAATTATTTATTATTAACATAGGGAAATATATACTTAACTCTAACAACTTTAGAGAGAACATGATATTGAAACATGCACATAAGTAATATTTGAGAATATATGAAATGTGAGAGATTATAAGAGAGCTAATTGTAAAAACTTGGAAGAAGAACCTATGAAAGGGGATTCACTCCTTAAATTAAGAGTTTCATACTACAATACTACAAGAAGAAAAATGCATAAAAGGTAGAAGAACTTCTCCAAGCAAACAAAGATTTCATAAGAACACTTAAGAATTTAAGGAAGATATTCTATTAACTTTAATTCAAAATGCAAGGCAATATAATTTACAATAAGATGAGTTCACATTTATTTACAATTTTTATGGAGGATTTTTCCTTTTGGAGCATGGGTCATAGATGAAGGCTCTTGGCCCATTATTTCTCTTCTTAGGCATTTTCTCAATCCCTAACCTTTTAAGACAATTTTTTTCTTCAAAAAAACACACTCATAACTCCTAATACATTAAAGTAAACACAACAACATTAAAATAAAAACTACCAATATTTACTACTCTACTTAACATCAAATAAAATGAAGATAAAGGAATTAGGAGGCATACATTTATACTATTTCTAAGAAGATCAACTATGGCCTTATTACAACTAAGTTTAGTTGTTGTTTCCTAAAAATAAAAGTAATGCAACCCTATCACCACTCATGGCTTGTTATAAACCCTAACACAACCAATATATAGCTAGGTTACATTCTATCTTGAACTTGCTATCATAATTATAACAAAAACCCAAAAAAAAAGGATAATGGTTCAAGTAGTTAGAATATCACACAACACATTTCATATTCTTCTCTAAAAATTCAATCTTGCATAGATCCTTCTCTATAAGCCTTAGAGCCCCAACAATAACATATTTTTTATTCTAGAAGTTGTTAATTTAAATTCAAATTTCAAAATTTCCTCTATTCATACCATGATTCCAATAATTACTAAGAATACAATATGAATGCATGGACTTTAACATCATAGAAACTTATGAGTATAATAAGATACTTTTTGGAAACTATAAAAAACTCATGATATGCACAAATAACAACATATTGTAAATAGGAGAAAATTAAAGATATTTACTTAAATTTAGGAATCTTCTAAACTTAGGTAACCAAAAAAAGGTATCAAATATGCCTACAAATCCTAAATCTAGCAGAACTTGAACCTAAACTCCTAAACTATAGATTGTCTAGCACTAGCTTCCTAATATCCTAGAAAACCTAAAAATTGTATATGGAACAAAGGAGAATGGAGAATCGAAGAAAGAAAAGAAAATGAAATGCATAGGAACCATCTAGTGAAAAAATGAAAAATATATTATGTTTATATTTATATTTTAAATGATATTTAGTTTTTACTTTATTTTCATTTTTAAAATTTTTCTTTATTTTCCCTGTTCCAACTAATACTAAGAGATTAATGGACCATAATATTCTCATAGAACATCTAGTCAAAATATTAATTAATCTTATAGGTATCATAACTCATCCATATCATAATCATAAGATCATATAAGCATCATACATATTTTGAATACTCAAATAACTTAGACATGCATGAAATGGTAATCATCATAATATCATAACATGATAAACCAAAGAATACTAACTCATCATCCCATAATATGATCTCTTAAAAACCACTAATATCATGCTCATAAATATGTATAATAGTATGCAATTTGAGATCATGCCTACTTGATGCTTAATTTTTTTCCATAACCCTCACTTCTTAGTCAATCACAAATACCATACTAAACATTTACCAAGAGTAATATGAATAGTCATGGTATATTATAATCATATACATAATATCATGAGATGTTGGAAAATATATCATTAAAACAATATAAGTAAATACATGGCTTCATGCCCTTCAACGTAGTCTAAGTACATATATCAAAACATAACACAATATCATGGGGTCCTATAGTGAGGGTTCACATGTATGTTGGCTTAGATTATATGTTATGTTATTTTAATAGCTTAGGTATTGTGTTTAAGAGCTATCAGCAAGTTTGTGTAACTAGTTATTGATGGAAGTCCTAATTTTAATTAACCTCAATATAATGTATTAGTGTGATTTTCTTGTGGGCCCTATCCTATAGAAGAGAGAGAATGTTATAACCTTTTTTAATTTTCATTTTTAAAAAAATATTAGATGATTATTTGATATCTCTAGTAGAAAATGTATTTTGGATAGTGGAATGTATGAAACCAATATAACTAGTTGAGATTAATAATGTAAGTATTGCAAGCATAACATGATTTTTTATTATCCTAATAGATTTTCAAACGAGTGCACATATTAACCTTTCTTATTTGATACACTAATCATGAATTATGTTAGTATTCATTAGGAAATTTCTTAACAATACTAACTATTCTATTTCCATTGGTAATATGAAGTTATTTCATAGCTAAGTTGGTGTCTCTTTGTAACAAATGATGTAATTATTATAATAAGATCTTGAAGGACATGTTTTAATAATGGACATGTCTCTAGAGGTGATCTTTGAAGGTTTCACACAAGGTATTTATACTAAGTGATTAGAGGGAATGCCAACATAGAGTTGCAAAGCCTCTAAAGATAAGTAATGGGTGCTAGATGAAGTAGGATAAAAAAGTGATTGACAATTTGTTCTGGTCAAGTATAGTCCTAATCATGATGATAGTGCTAGATTACCTCTATGGAATAGATATTAAAGAAATATAATCCCAAGGAACCCTTAGTGCATGATCTACATACACTATTTTTACAATAATAAAATTTCTTTTTTATTTCCTTCTAAATTCTCACTATCACATTGATTACACGTAATGTCAAATGTTATATATATTTAATGTTTGCAATGACATTTAGGAATAGGATTCCACAATTGGTATCAGAGTAAACTATGCTCTAGGACTAATAAAAATCAAGAACCAAATATAATCCAATGATGAACCATGAGCTATGATCCAACGTGAATCATGGACCATCACCAAATGCACATTCTGTTTAAGATGAATCATGTCAAAATATATTTTTCATCAACTTTCATACATAAGAGTGTCCAAATTTTGATCAAATACATTAACAATGGTAACATTAATCTAGGTATTTCTTATTCATTTCTTAATAATGATAAACTTCTCCTTAGTTATCTAAGGTTTCACATGACTAAGGCCCACTTAGGAAAGTAATTAAATAATCCTTGTATTTTCTTTACGGGGTTAGTAGCTCATAAATAGGTCTTTCAACATATTACATTGTTATTAAGTTTTACCATTCCTAGAACAATTTAATCCATACAAATTAATATTAGGTACCTTTATCTAGTGGTAAAGTCAAATTTTTGAGTATCGTGATATCATAGTAATGATATTGCATCAGCAATGTCATTAATATGATGTCATAATCCATGTTATGTCATCATTGATACAATGTCTCGAGATATGTAGCCCTATAAATACTAGCACTTTGATGCACAATTATTAACTTTCCATTTGCACACTTAGGAAAACTCTTATAGTTTTATTTCTTAGATGTAGTGATAGTGTAAAAGCTTGTAGTGTGATGTTTAGTAGTTGAACATCTTTATTCGAGTGAATTGTACTTGGATGCAGTTCATGAATAGAAATAAAGATCAAGATTTCTTCTACCATTGTAGCATCCACATAGTTTTATTTGTTGACTTAGCATAAGTTTTACTATTTTCTTAGCTTAACACTTTACTTTTTAAAGAACTTTATTCTACACATCATTAGTAAGAGGAATGGATCCAATTGGTTTTGAGAACTAAGTGGGGTAATCTACAAACCTAGTAGTGGTGTTTCTTGGTTCACCTAATAGTAATTCCACTTGATAATCTAAGCAATAGTTACATAAGTCCAAGGCATGCATGGTAGACTAGGACCAAATGTCCATTGCATTAGGCTAAGATAGTTTTATGTTTTATTAGTTAACTAGACTTAGAACTTATTCAATTATGTTTACTTTAGAAGCACTTAAGATCCTCTCAACATTAGTTAATCATATGCCTCACTAAGAGCTAAACCATATGCTTGAATTTCACTAGCTCAAAGTGGGACGACAATGATCACAAACTTAACATCAACCCTTAGCATAATAAAATTGTTCATCCATGGATTATAATCTAGTCATGCTTGAGAACTTGCAACTCATATGGTAGAGTGTTGGATGCTCCATCGATCATCATTGGCACCATTACTAGGGATGTGTCAATGTCTGCTTAAGATTTGATCTTACAAAGGTCATTGTATCATAATCTGCAAAATTTTATCTTTCATATTCCTAATTAGTCTTACTAATTCACACACATAAGTAAGTGTCAAAATTATAACATGACTTCAACAAAAAAATAAAATATGTCACACACCAAAGAGCTATAGAAAAGACATGATAGAAAATATGATAATGAAGACTAGAGTACACTAATGCAAATAAGAGTTTCATATGCTTACAATAATTTGTACTATCTTAACTTGATATTCATCTTTCACCAAGATGAATAATTTTGATGGAGGGATATGTAAGAAAACATAGTCCTACCACCCAAATGCTAAATACCACTAATGTTTCAAGTAGTCCTCATGAATGCCAACCTAAGTTATGAACAAGAACGATACTGAGTCACAAAGGGCATGACTAGGCCATACTAGCCAGTAAATACATAGGCAAAAAGGGATGATATTATGAAAGATTAGCATGAATAAGAGAAGGAAAATAAAATCCCTCAAATAGTTTTCCTAGAAGAAATAAATGATTCCTTACTCCAAGTTGATAAGTTTTATCAACTTCAAAGATCTCACTCCCACATACCAATTATAGATATTAAAGATCTTGTCAACATAAAGTTAAAGTTAACTCTTGTAGAGGACCTTGAGAGAAATGTAAATGACTCAAGAAATAGGTAGAGCTCAAGACCTAGAGCTTCTAATAAACCAAAATTTCCAATTACTTCTTCCACCTTCTCATGCTCATTTGCAAACTATAACAAGAAGAAACATTAACATAAATACCATGTCAAGGAAAATGAAGGAATGATGAAAGTCATCGAAATAGAAGAAGATATCTTGATAGTGAAGAGGATGATTAAAGAAGAGAAATGATTAGACATGAATAAAGGGGCATTATGAACATATAAGTGGTGACCACTATAATAGAGCCTACACACTTGATCACTATGAAGAACTCCTATTGACCACTCATGGTATGGTAAACATTACAAAAACTGTCTTCATCCCAACAAGGTAGATAAGGAACAATAGCATTAAGTGGCTAGACATGAACAACATGCCTAGATTTAAGGTTGGATACCATTCAGATCCACAAAACTACCTTTAAGCATTCCATGATGTCTATGCCCTCTAAAACATTGAAAGTGATTAGTAGAATCTAAAGTTGTTCCTAAGAATACTCATTAAGAAGGCATAATGCTAGTACAGATTCCTAGAATTAAAATCAATTCAAAGATAGAGTACCATGTTGGAACACTAAAATGATAAATATCATACATACTCATAAGTGTAAAACTTAAGAAAGTAGATCCAAGGATAGAAGCAAAGGACACATGAATTCCTTGATGCAGCAATGGGTAGATACTATTCCTAACTACACAGGTGCCTAGGGCATGAATTCTCATAGTAGATGGGTTGAGGAACAAAACTAGAGAGACCCTTGGGGTTCATGCCCAAGGACAACTATCAGAGATGACCATCCATCAAATTCAAAGATTAATTGATCAAGTAGCGAAAGAGGAAGGAGAACTCAAGAATAGAGAATCACTTGAAGAGTATAATCTAGATCCATCAATAAGAAAACCCAATGTCTGGATATGTGATAAAAAAGAGGATAAAGCCTTGGAAGCTTTTTTTCAAAAAAAAAAATCTACCTATCAAAAATTTAGTGAATAACATACCAAATAAGGTAGAGAATATGTGGGATTTAGTGGATGAAAAATTTGCTATAGTCCTAAGGATTGTAGAAGAGAAGTCTAGATAAGCACTTCATAATGGTGAGGAAAGGAAGAAGAAAGGAGATTAGGGATGAGAAATTTATAAGCACAAAGGAAACATTTCTATCATTGAATGGTATACTAACTCTAGTTCAAAGGAGGAGATAATATTCAAGTTTTGATAGTATGTACATCCTAAGGGATGTTTCCTTGTCATGGCTCACTTGCAAGAATCTAGGGTATATGCACTTAATCAAGATTTTTCTAAAAGAAAATTCCTAGAAGGATACCTTATCCTTAAGGTAATATCAGGAAACCTTTCTAGCAAACATATTACCCAAGTAGAGCCTACCCAAAATCACAAGAGTAATATTAGCAATAATGGAAATAACCATAGACATGGGTAATACCATTGCCAAGGTAGTAGTATCCATATTGGTAGCATAACCTCTTATGGATATTATGCTCAATTTGAAATATCTCTAAGAAATGCTTTAATTCAAACTTCTTTTTCTTATTATATACCAGAATACTATAGGCCTAATACTCCAAGGATGGATTATAGTTCTTATGCACACCTACCATCAATTGGCCCATCAACTCCACCTTCTAATTCTTTACTGCCAGTGCCACCACTTGTTTTGTAGGGGTAATTGTCATCACAACATTAGCAGAAGAACACTACAAGAGTATTCCACATACAAGAGGAGGTAATAATAAGTGAACTTTAATTTAGGAAACATCCATGCTTTAGAATAGGGCCAAAGAAGATCCAAAGTATGGGAACTCCATCTAAGTCAACCCCATGCATTTACAAACCTTGAAGGAGGATCTGGCTCCCACATTCTTCAAAGATTAACTTGATTATTATCATGTTTACACAAACAATCATACATGGATAAAGGAAGGAGCTCTTCCTTGGAAAAGAATAGATCTTGAAAGTCCCTTGGTATACCTCCAAATAGTATGTGATAAACTGTGCAAGGCTCTACTTGATTCTAGGTTAGGGGTCAACTTGATATCACAAGACAGTGTAAGGCTTGAAATCTTCCACCATTAAAGAAAAGTAACATTATGCTAGAGCTTGAAAACCAATCGATCATAGTTTCACTTGCAAAGGTAGATGACATCATCACTACCATTAGTGGTTGGTTTTATCCTATTGATTTTCTAGTCATTCATGTAGGGAAAAATAAGAAAGAGTTCTCCATTATAATGGAAAGAGCTTAGCTTAGTAGTGTGGATGCTACATTTGAAATCATAGACCTATCCTTGGAAATTTTCAAGGAGGATGAAAATGAAATTATTCAATGATGATGAGTTCCATGTATTGCATATAGCAATAATGGATGCAATTTTGTGTAGAAGATATGATCCATGAAAGAAAAAAATAACACAACATGAAGTATGTGTGTAGAAGAAATGTGTGTGTAAAGATGTTTATATGCAGTGGCCACTAAACAAGAAGGCACCTAGTGGCTAGTTATTCATAAGGAACAAAATAAAAAATATACATGAAACTAACAATTCAAATCATCAGTGCCTATGTAGAAAAAATAGACAAGTTAGAAAAGTTAAGAAGAAGACATCGCTATATACATTTATGTTAAGAAAAAGAAATTGAATGGGGATAGCTTGAGATCATAGAGAAGATTAAACTAGAACTATTATAATTAAAGGACCTATTGGTGACACTAGAATATGCTTTTCTAAATAATAAGAAGCTTATCATCATCAACACCGACCTGGACAAAGAATAGAAAAAGAGAATATTTTAGGTGATCAATAAATGAGCAATAGAATTTGCATGGTCATATGATGAGATAGCAGGCATTGATCCTTGAATTTGTTAACATCTGATATACATAGATCCAACTATGAAGCCATGATGTGAACCATAGAGAAGGCTAAATCCTAAGATCAAGGAAATAGTAAAGTAAGACTTGGAAAAATTACTAAAGGAAGGATTCATTTATCCAATTGTAGATAGTGAATGGGTTAGTCCTTTGGTAATTATTCCAAAGAATGGAGATAATTGGAGAGTGTGTATTGATTTCTAATTATTGAATTATGCAATGTTTAAGGATCATTTTCTTTTGTTATTTGCTAACAATGTCCTAGATACTATTATAGGACATTAGTATTATAGTTTTCTTGATGGATATAGTGGATACAAACAACTTCTCATTGATCTAGAAAACCAAGAAAAGACAACATTCACTATATCATGGGGAACATTCTCTTACAAGTAAATGCCTTTCAGTCTTTGTAATGCATGTACTACTTTTTAGCGATTAGTACTAAGTATTTTCCAAAATCAAATAGGTAACGTGTGGAAGTATTTATGGATGATTTTGTAATCTATGGGGTAGATTTTAGACAAGCACTAAACCATTTAGAGTAAGTACTAAAAATATGTATAAGAAAAATCTAAAGCTCAATTGGAAAAAGAGCCATTTGATGGTCCAAGATGGGATTGTGTTAGGACATAAAGTACCATAGAAATGAATTGAGGTAGATCCTAGAAAAGATCATAGTCATATAGAACATCATCCAAAGGCCACAAACTATCAAATATGTTAGTCATTTCTAGGCCATACAAGATATTATAGAAGGCTTATGGAGAATTTTTCAAAAGTTGCAAAACCATTGGTAGAACTAACCAAGAAGGATGCATCATTTAAGTGGATGAATTCATGTGAAAAATCATTTAAAACCTTAAAATAAAAGTTGATCAAAAAACCAATTCTCAAAGCTTTGTTTTAGTCTAAGCCTTTTCATATCATGATGGATGCTTCAAATTATGCATTGGGTGTAGTATTGACACATCTGGATGACCAAAAAAGGCCATATTACATACATTGTACCAGAAGAAGCATCACTAAGGCAAAAACTAAATTACACCACCATAGAAAAGGAGCTTATGTTAGTGGTGTATGTGCTAGAGAAGCCAAGACATTATGTGCTTAGGTATCCAATTTATGTCCATACTAATCATAGTACAATCAAGGTTTTAATGAATAAACTAGCAGTTAGTCCCAAGGTAATTAAATGAATTGTTATCTTACAAGAATTTGACATTACTATGATTGACAAGAAATGCAAAAATAATGTAGTATTAGGTTACATGTCAAGGATAAGATGGAAATCACAAGACCAAGAAGACCCATTATTAGATTAGTTTCCTAATGAAAAATTATTTAGTAAGACAATAATGGCTATTGACTCAATAAAAAAGTCATGGACCACTAATTACATGACTTACTTAACCAAAAAAGTTCTTCCTATTGAGTGGGGTAAGAAATAGAAAGAAAAATTCCTTCACAAGGTTAAAATATATATGGAGATAAATGGGATTCTTTATGAAGTTTGTGATAGCAGATTAGTCCAATGTTGTGTACTAGAAGAAAATCAACAAAGAGTCCTACAAGATGCATATGAAGGACCATGTGATGGCCATTATGTTGGGCATAGAATAACACTAAAATTGATGATGATAGGATACTTTTGGCCTACCATATTCAAAGATGCTTACTACTTTACACAATCTTGTAAAAGATGTCAATGAGATGGAGGAATATTAGCTAGAAGTGAAGGGCCACAACACTAGATCTAGTCATTAGAACCATTTGATATTTGGAAAATTGGCTTCATGGGCCCCATCATGGAATTTTTGAATGGGAAAGATTATATTATAGTGACCATGGATTATTGCAGTTGTATTTAAAGATTGTACAGGAAAAACAACTATTAAATTCTTCCAACAACATGCAGTGAATTTATTTGTTGTACCAAGAATTCTTATTTTAGATAATGAAACTCACTTTTCCTGTGCTACTTTCAAGAAGCTCATAAAATAGCTTTGGATGAACCATAAATTGGCCACACCATATCATCCCTATGCAAATGGTCAAACTAAAATGACTAGCTATGAAATCACAATAATATTTACTAGAACAATTATTAGATTTAGGAAGAATTGGAGCACCAAGTTAAATGATGCTCTATGAACTTACAAAACTACATGGATACTACCCATTGTATATTCACCCTAAGTGCTAGTTTATAGTAAATTATGCATGCTCTTAATCTAGGAGAAGCTTCAATCTCCAGCTACTACCATCACACTAGACTTGAACTTGACCTTAGCCCAAAAGGAAGGACTCATGAACCTCAACCTGTAAGAGGAAAATAGGCTAGTAGCACTCATGAGTAATGAGATTCATAAAAAGTACTCTAAGTATATGCACAATGCATAAATACAAGTCTTAATCCATCTAGGTGATAATATCCTCTACTATAATCTCCACCATGAATAGCAAAAGGCTAAGTTCCAAGCACTATGGAAAGGGTCATACATCATCTAGGTAACTTATCCATTTGGTGCTATGCACATTTACCACTTGTCGAGTCCACATAATAAATTTCCAATAGGTCAAGATTTACTATGAATATCCCAATACTATTTTTGGTTCTACCAAATCCATCAATTTATCATCTACTTATCCCATTTCTTGGTTAACTACTCTTGATCATCGTCATGGGGGTGTTCGAGGTAGCATGTAGGTAAAGTACTAAACATTTTTCTTTTCATATTTATTATTCATATTCTTTGATATTTTTTCATTCTTTTATACCTTTTCAAATTCTTAAATCATTTTCTATTCTTTAATATTTTACACTTTTTTATATTTTTCTTATTCTTGTTACTTTTGCAATTTTTACTGTCTTTTCACAATTTTTCCTATACTTTGCCACTATTTTTCTTATACATAATTGGTAAATTTTTTAATAAGTATAAAGGAAGAAAGCAAGATGTAGTTCCAATAAGGTGAATATTACTCCATATCATTAAATTATGGGAAAATTGACCTTATATATAGGGAGACCACATCATTCGTCTAATCATTTCCCACAATACAAGGTTCTTACCATGACCATAAGGACATTATTTTCTTAATGAAACTAAAATAACCTTGTGATCATTATACTTGGATAGAAAATTAAAGAAAAAAATGGGATTGAAAAGGGTGTGACATCAAGGGGATTTTTGGATTCTTTTAAACTACTATTATGAATCATATCCTATTGTCAAGATGTTATTATTTTCTTGAAGATCGAATGAAAAATGGAAGTAGGAGTACAATAAGTGCTACCTTACCATGTCACTAGAAAGAAATGTTAACCATGCCTAAAGGTAGTCCTCTAATAAGTTCAACATAGTCAAAAATAAAATACATGCACAAAATAAAATTTCTAGATGTCATACTAGAAAGACATGTTACCCATGCCTAAAGGTAGGTGGCTTCTCAAGAATCTCAAAAAAAAATGCAGAAATGTGTTTAATAAACTCCTCCATTAAGCAACACTTCAAGTAATAATTCATCTTGGAATAGTGATAGTTTCATGGTGGTTAGTTGTGAAGAATACATAATGTAATGTCACTGAAGGTGACATGGACTTGGTCTAGATCTTGAAGGGAAAGGCTAATGATTACTTTAACCACATCATACACTCAAGGATTCATTATGCCCATGGTAAGACACATCACATCCCAATCTCTACAATCCTTTCTAAATCCATTTCATCTCACTATTATATTTGGCCATAATTCTATAGTTTTTAATAATAGAGTGTTAACTTCCCATTTTGGTGGTACAAACATGTGTGTTTTTAGAGATAGGTATGTTTTACATTCAACACCTTAGGTGCCCATGGATACTTCTAATACAATGATACTAAGGGCTAAAGCCTACTTTGAGGAGGATCCACTTGTATAACTATTGTATCTTATACTTACCAATTAAACCCATATCATCTTGAAATTCCTAGAACACTTCATAATTCAACATTTACTTCCCTAAAGTCCAACAACTTGTCCATACACCTATAACCCTTCATCCATTTCCTATATGCCCAATAATCTTTCATTGTCTAAGATTCCTTCCTTATGAACTTTGAACAGAAAATTTTTGAAATCTAAGCATCATGAATAACCCATGACCCTTTCGACAAGCTTCACATCTTTCAAAAATTTCAAAAGACTCATTTCTTCCACTTGAACTTGTTCAAAACTCAAAACTTTTTGGCATTGATGTTGTTGACATGATGTATGATGCCATGTGATGTTGAAGCTACAATGTCAAATAAAGAATGTCATGCATATAAATTAAGTATATATACATGTGGGGGTTAGCAAAATTTTTCATTCCTCTCATTTTTTACAAGAGAAGTTTTTGCTATTTTCTTTTTGAGCTCTAACAAGCTAAATTCTAAAGCCCATAACTTCATCCCCACAACTTCAATTTTTGAAATTCTTGAACCTTGTTGATCCAAGGGTGCTCAACTTAGTCATGGATTTGGAGGGGATGCATTGGGTAGAATTTAGAAATTTGAGCCAAAAATTATCTCATGCCTAGAAGATACTATAAAGGATAAGTATAAGAAAACAATGAAAAACTTAAGCCAAATGACTTAATCGATTCTCCTAATTAATGATACCAACTATTTCAAGGATAATCAACAAAGAAATGATAACTATGGAAGGTCATGGTATTTAAGGATAAAACACCTAGTAGGTTTCATTTTGAAAATTTTTCTAACTCTACAATCATAATAAGATAAGAACTTGATCTAACCAATAAGACTAGAAGGATAAGAAACCATTGAGCATTGAATTAAACACTTTAATAATTTCAAACACTTTTTGATTATAGATGGACCCAAAGAGACTAGCAATTGAAGGGTCTTCCCAACATGGGAGCAAATAACTAAGAGGCTATGGAAGAGGCCAAGTGGAAGAACAAACTCCCTAAGAAAAACATGCATAGTAGGATGTCCAATCATAAAACATTCAACAACAAACTCCTATTACCAGCCACTCATAGCCTTACCCAAGGAGAATAAACAACTTGTTGCTAATAATACTAGGTTGAAAAACATAGAGAAGAAGAAAAATATTCTTGAAGAAATTATTCAACAACTCAAAGAATAACTTGTTAAAGTCAACTAAGATATGAGTCTCTTGGCCAAGAAGAATAGAGACTTATCAATGGAAGAATTCTATGCAATCCATCAAAAATCTACAATAGAAATTAGTGTGTGGTAGAATGAGGCTAAGAAACATGAATGAATCAAGAAACACTTTAGAGGTTAGGTGAGCATGTACAAATAGATAAACGAAAAAGAGCTCAAGATGGCAAAGACTAAGATCAGTTCGATTTCTACACAAAATCCATATTGGTAGCAAATTTTGGATAGCCTTGCCCAGGTCTATCAAGCTAAAGTGAAGAAAAGGAGTTGTAGATAAAAGACCTCATAGAGTACATGAGATTATAAAATCTTTGATATGTTAATTTAACCATGTTAATAGTAGGAAGGTCAAAAAATAAGTTAAAGTTGCAAGTAGTAGTCATATATACAATGTACAAGAAGAAGATTGCCAATAGGAAGAACACACTATAAAATCTACATGTAGCAAACACAGAGCTAGAAATTGTTAGGGCCATCTACCAAAGGTAGAAGGATGTAGCAGAAAACATGGCACATCACATGTTAGAATACCAATAACTCAAAAATATGGCTAGGGAATTTGAGAAAGAGAGGTAGTAATTTGTAGCTTGGTACATGAAGGCCAACAAGATGTTTTCATAGCTTTCATGCCCATGGGATGTATCCACTTCATCTAACATTTCTTAACAAGCATGGATATTAAATGATCCATAGACAAAAAAAAGAAAAACTTTAGGCACTTTTGAACCACTATCAATTTCAACAGGCTAATGACAAAGGAAAGCAACCAATGAAAGAGCTTATGCCAACTAGAACATCAGCTAAATCAAGCTACACTAAATTTTGTTTTTTATTTAGTTATTTTATTGCATCATTTTGTAAAACATAACTATGGCATTTTAAGTCATGTAAATACTTAGTTAGTCATGTATAGTCAATTCTACCTCCCAATTTTCTAAGTGATTCTATTCTCATTTTCATTAGCTCAAGGATGAGTTTCTAGTTAGTTGTCGGGGTATGATAAAGTCAAATTCTTGAGTATCTTGACATCACAATAATGATATCATATCAATGATGTTGTTAATATGATGTCATAACACATGTAGTTCATCATTGATATGATGTCTCGAGATGTATGCATCCTTATAAATACCAATACTTGAATGTACAGTCAACAAGTTTCCATTAGCACACTTAGGAAAACTCTTAAAGTTTTATTTCTTAGACTTAGTGATAGTGTGAAAGCCTAAAATGTGATGTTTAGTAGTTGAATGACATCTTTATTCAAGTGAATTATACATGGACACATTTTATAAATGGAAATAAAGATCAAGATTGCTTTCTATCATTGCAACATCAACATAGTTTTATTTGCTTATTTAGCATAATTTTTACTATTTTCTTAGCTTAATACTTTACTTTTCGAAGAACTTTATTTTACACATCATTAGTAAGTGGAATGGATTCGAATAGTTTTGAGTTCTAAGTGTTGTTATCTGATAGCCTAGTAGTGGTGTTGTTTGGTTTGCCTAGTAGTAATTTTGCTTGGTAATCGTAGCAATAGCTACATAAGTCTAAGGTATGTATAGTAGACTAGGACTAGAAGTCCATTGCATTATGCTAAGATAGATTTATGTTTTCTTAGTTAACTAGACTTAGAAATTATTCAATCATGTTTACTTTAGGATCACTTAAGAGCCTCTCAACATCAATTAATCATATGCTTGACTAAGAGCTAAACCATACACTTGAACTTCACTAGCTTAAGGTGGGAAGACAACAATCATGAACTTAACATCAACCTTATCATAATAAAATTGTTCGTCCATGGATTATGATCTATTCATCTATGAGCACTCGTGACTTGTATGGTAGAGTGTTGAATGCATCATCGTTCATCATCTAGATTCCAGTCATCAATGAACATAAGAAAGTCAAGTTACTTATAAGATTTTTCATTGATATTTAACTATCAAGGACCATTAGCAAGAAGTTGGTATGGAAATCAACACTTGTTAGAAAAGAATGAAGTCTTCTATTCTAATTACCTTCTTCCTAGGATTGGAAAAATTAATCTTGGTAATTCTTATCCTATTTACCAAGTCTAGCATCACATTATAATGAAACTATAAGTTGTAATTTTTCCTATAGATCACTTTAGTAATGTTAATTTGCCAAAAATAGATTATTGTAGTCTTTCAAAATTATGAAAATTCAACTTGTTTTTTAGATCCCTAAACCATATTAAATGCATATTATTCATTGGTATTGTTCATATGGTGCTAGTTCTGTCTTGGTTAGACATATGATTGGGAGCTATCAAGGTTTGAATTTTCTTGTAAAATGTTCTTACTTAAATTAGAATGTTAAAATTTTATAAAGTTAAAAATATAATTAACTCTAAATTATTGGATCCTGAAATTGAACTTAAACTTTCTAAATTAACAAACCAAACACTTAAGACTCCACCCTCTAATCATTTGAGAAAGTTCTAAGACATATTTGAATAGGAAGATTATATATATTATATACAATTGCATATTTAAAATTTCCCTTAAAAGAACTTGGATCTTAGAGGTTTGCAACTACTACAACAATTGGTAGCATTGCATTATAATTATAAGTAATGAGTATTGCATGGTGATAGGGCTATAAGGCATGGGCACACTACATCATAGTCATGGATTATGCAAGACAATGTAGACCTACCTCATCACAATATGGTAGGGTGTTAAGCCCCAAACATGCAACAAAAATCCCATCACACCATCTTATAATAGTACCATAAGGCCCAATCGCACTACATTACAATCAAGAATCATGCAACATAGTGCAGGTCCTACCATACTACAATGCAATAGGACTAGAAGGTCTAGCTATGTTGCTTTGCAACTAAGAGCTGTGTTGCATTGTAGTAAGGCAATAAGGTCTAACCACAGAAACTAAGGTTCCATAGCATTTACTACTATCAATCATGCACCTTGTGGTCCAATGACCAACACCATATAACCATAATTTTGATGTCTCTTGATTGTAATGTCATTGCCACCACTTGTTTCTCTTTACCCCATCCTTACCTTCACTTTTCACACCACCTCACTACATGTTCCATGTGCCTTCACTAGCACCTACATTGATGTCATGCATGATATCTTTTACCATATCCTCTATTGTTGTACTCTACCACTAATGTCATGTCTATCCACCACCATTTGTGTTGGCCATTATGAATACCCAAGGTTCATATTAATCCACACAGTAGAGATAGAGATTTTATATAAACTTGTAGTATTTCTAAATATCATAGGTCTATATTGAAAAAATATTTCAGTTCAAATAAATAAACATGATGAAATTTAACCAACCTAGTGAAATAGGTGAACTAGTAAGAATAAAGATAAGAATTATGCCCAAATTTTGAAATTTGAAAGTTCATAACTTTCGATTTTATAAATTTGTTCAACAAAAAATAGTTATTCCTAATATATTTTGACCTCTTGGACATAATTACAAAGTTAGATTTACTAAAAGTATTTCAAAAATAAATTTTTAATCCTCTTCATTAATCAGTTCCATAACAACCTTATGATTTAAATTTAGCATAACTTAAGCATTCGGTGTTCATTTCTCACATATAAATAATCATTTAAGTAGTTGATAATTAGGTGACTTTTTAAATCATACCTTAGTTGTCTTGTAACATAAACCAACTAATCATGCTTAAGAATCTCAAGGTTATGACTAAAAAATATAACATTTATTATCATGATTAGGTAATTAGGTTATGCATATAGTTATTATGATTAGTTATTATTATAGAATCTAGTTATTATTATCATAAATATAGTTATAACTAACTAGAATCTAGTTATAACTAACTAGAATCATAAATATAACATTTATTATCATCATGAATAATATAGATTAGGTAATTAGGTTATGCATATAGTTATACCTAGGCCACTAACTCCTAGTTAATCATTAGTTACATTACAAGATTCAATGCCCTATGGAGGGTAGCAAGGTCATTAAGAGTTTAGGGAATGTAGCCAAACCATTACCAATCAAATGAAGCAAATATTTGAAGAGTTAGTTTGTAAACTATAACACAAGAAATATTTATACTAATCTAATAGACAACTGAATCGATTGTTATACATTGATCATCATTAAGATTCATAACCTTCTCCCAACAATGAATATGATATCTATTATAAGAAACAATCTAGGATAAAACTAAATCATGAAGATAACAATGTATAATGTGCTTACAAGGTTCCTAGCTAATGAAAGACTACATCCACATTGGTCTTGAACTAGCACGAGTACTAATATCCAAGTATCCTTACAAAATTAAAATACTTAATGCTAATATCTTGTGTCTATAATAAATTCTACCATGGAAATTTCTATGCCAATTCTAAATTGATTTGAGAAAGTTTGGATATGAGGCTATCTACAAGAAAAAAGGTTTTTGTGATGGTTCTTCTTTCAAGCTATATAAGCGAGCCTATTGTTGGAACCATAATATAAATGGTTGTGCAATATTGTACAGAAAAGAAAAGTCTAACTTAATACAAATTTTTGAATGGATATTGGAAGATATGACTTTTAAAATTCTATAAATTTGAGTCATGAGAAGAAATATTTATGGAGATTCTAAATAAGCCACAAAGCCTTGACATTAGTTCTTTAAATTAAGTCATCAAGAAACTATATATGTATGGTCAACCTAGATTTGATTACCAATCTAACATGTCTAGATGTCAGACTTTGTCAAGTATATTACTTGATTAACATGATCCTGAGATGTCTAAAGTATGATCTATTTCTAACCCATACTACTTTTGATCAAATACCATTCATTCTTTGTGGAGATTTCAATGTAAAAGCTAGAAGTGATGTTCATCAATTCTTAAAATATGAAAGAGTGAAAGACCTTTTAGAGGAGGAACCATAGTTAAGGAAGATCTTTCAATCCATTTACCATCTTGTTCCATTAGCAAGTGCATATTCCACCTACCTTAAAACCTTAGTAGACAAACTGGATCCCTAAATTTGAAAATAGATTATGCTAATGGACAGTGTTCATAAAAAACCATAGTTTACTAATTACACTACCATGACTATCGAAGATATCATAATCTTTCTTTTTCAAGGTCTTATATTACATTTGCTAGGATACATGATTTTTTCAAGTCACCAAGTTATTAAATTTAATTACCAAGAAAGAAGTTAAGAAGCAAGAACAAGCCCTACCATCCCAAAAAAAGTCACATGACTGTATAGTCCTTATGGTAGAACTACAATTACATAATTTCTGAGGTTGATAAAAATTGAGGAGTTTTCTTAACTTCTATTTCTTATTCTTAATCCTCTTTATTTATTTACCTTATATTTCTAAATTAGGTAAGTAAAATATTTTGGACAATAAAAATGTAAAAACAAATTGTTCTACCTTCACTTGGATAACTACAAATAAGAGTTACACCTTTTGTAACCTTGGTTAAGACTAGGAATTAATGGTTTGTAGACATCTAATTCACCTCTTGTTATTTCCTAGAGATTAAGGTAAGTTGTTTATAAGAGAAGATTTATTTCTCTAAATATTTTTCTTACTTACATTTTGTTTATAGAATAATTGAAGCATTTTAAAATGTTCAATCCTACTTTGAAAGAAGAAATCAAAGAATTGGAACATAGAAGCATGGAGAAAGTACTAGAACATAGATAAATATTTTTAATGTAGACTTTTTTAAGAATGAATGAAAGCTAGGGGGCTAGTTTATCATCTTTCCATTCCAAAAATGAAGTTATTCTTTAACTATGATAGTATTACTTTGTAACAAATAATGTAGTTATTATAACAAAACTTGAAATAACATGTTGTGATAATGAATATGTCTCTAGAGGTGACCTTTGTGGATTTGACTAAAAGTATTTATACCTAGGGATTAGAGGTCATTCCAGCATGGATTTGCAGAGCTAATAAAAGCAAGTAACATATATTGTATGAAGCAAAATAAGAAGATGAATAACCATCCCTTCTAGTTAGGTATAGGCCTAATTGTGGTGGTAGTGTTGAATTACCTTGAAGGGATAGATGTCAAAGGAAGATATTCCCAAGGAACACTTAGAACATTCTTCAAATATACTATTTTTACATTCATAAAATTTCCTTACATAATGTTGAATGTTGCATATATTTGACATTTTATATAACATCTAGCAATAAGATATCACATTAATATCTTATCAATTTATAAATTAAAGATGAATCACTAGGAACGACTCCAAACAATATTTATGATTTTCTAAGTGAATCAAAATAGGAATGACAATAACCTAAAATTCATAATGATGATATCAATATTGAATAAGAATAAGATTGTCAATTATAGGCAATTCAGATAACTAACCAAAATATTTTTATACCATTATAATATGTCATCACATTGGGATTCGTAAAACTAGTGGAGCCATCATAGGTTCAAACTCATAGTGTTTTAGGCATCATAGACTACTTCATGCACTATATAATATTTCACATTATTTCATATATTTAGCAATTTATTTGGCATTTCACATTATTTTTGTCATCCAAATACCTCTCAAACATTGCACATTCATTTAGGCGCCACATACTCTTAGGCACCGGAGAGTCTTTGAAGTGCTCAAATGCCTATCAATTACTCAATTGATTTCAAATGACATACATTTCCACACATCATGATTTAGATCCTAAAAGTAGCTTAGTTTACTATAGAAACATGCACACTTAGATTCATATTTGGATGAATTTTAAATAATTTATAAGATCTTGTATTAATCTTTATATTAAATAATATTTGATATGATTTGATAAATTATTATAATGAAATTTTACATTACTAAGGTATCACTAAATATACCTTAGTCTCAATTCTACATGCTTTTAAAAATAATTGAAAGCTTCAAAATGAGAATTTAAAAGTCTTGATAATTTGTTAAGATGATAAATCTAGAAGATAGGTGAAAATAGAACTTAAGTATGATATCTAGATAAAACATTAGGTTTTTATATCAAAGCTAGAAATTAAAATTTATTAATGATTTGAAAAATTATGTTTTGATTTATGTAGATTTAACTATTAGGACTATTATATTGAACCCAAATGAAGGGTAATTTCTTATTTACATATAAAAATTAAAGTAAAGGGAGATGTAAAAAGTAAAAATACATAAAAATAAAACCTTTTCTTAAATGTCTTGTAAATAAGGATGACCTTTCTCCCTCTATTAAGACACCTAAGTATTGCTTACATGTTCCAATATAGTTTATATGTCCCACCATGGTTTAGATGCCTAAGTATAGTTTAGGCATCCTATTAGAGTTCAAATGCCTCAGTATAGCTTAGGTATGTAACCATTTTTAGGTACCTATGTACAACATGTTCTAGGCATTCAACCATATTCAAATGCCCAAGTATAGTTTAGATGTTCTAATAGAGTTCAAATGTCCTAGTATACCTTGGATGCTCAACTATAGTTTAGATGTCACAATAGAGTTTAGACGTCCCATCATGTTTTAGAGGTCTAACCATGTTTAGATATCCAAGTATAGTTTGAATACCCCAGTATAGTCTAGGCACCAAGTATAGTTTAAATATTTCAATCAAGTTTAGTTATC
>MNCI01028891.1:84810-101633 GCA_015680685.1 Gnetum montanum | reverse complement strand
CAACATGGAAAGTTTCCCCCCAACATGGAAGTTTCTCCCTAGCATGGAAAATTCAATTCCCTAGCGTGGAAGCCACAGAAAATGAAATTCATCAATTCATACACTTCAACATTGATTAACCACTTCAACAAGCATGGTGGAGAGCTTAGTGTGGAAGATTTATCTCTAGCATGGAAGGTGTGCCCTAGTTACTATTTATAGTAAATGGAATGACCATGGGGAGAAGCACATACGATGAATAGTAACCCCCCAAATTTGAGCATACATTTCACCTAAATTTGGTAGAAAATTTTTAGAAAAACTACATCAAATTTGTAGTCATTTCACAGCCAATTTTCAGTCTATTTATGATCTAAAAACTTATAAAAGCCAACCTCAAATACCATTTATAGGTTTAACAATTTTAAGCAAGTTGGAGTAATTTTTTAGCAAGGTTCTAAAATTTTGAAGCATTTTTTACAAGATTTAACACTTACAAGAATTCAAACAAAATTCTCTATTCCACACTTGGGGAATTCTTAGGCACTCAAGAGCTCTGGCAAGTTCCCATACTTGCATTCTCTTGAGCCCCAACTTGGAAGCATTGTGACCCAATTGGCAAATCCAAGATTGCAGTAGTGAAGGAAGGTTTGATGGCATTAAGAGTGGCTTAGCACTTGGATCATGAAGTAGATCACATTGTCTTCAACAAGCTTTAAACTCTTGCACAAGTGAAACCCCTTTTCTACTCATCCAAGCACCATTTGTACACATTTCTCTAAATTATTCTTTCTTCTTTCTTAATAAATTTTTAAGTTTTAAGTTTTATGTTCAAAATTAAATTTTATTTTCTATGCATTATTTGGATCTATTTATATTTCCACATTTTGCATCTCATAAGTCTCTCATTGATTTTCTAGAATAGCCAGGGCACCTCAAATCCCATTTCTCTCATCAAGGCCGTTGGAATTCAAAGTTGGGCAACTACTTACACTAAGTCTCCTTGGTTTTTATTCTAGCAATTGAGGTTTTTAGTCACAACAATTTTTCTTGGCGCTAGGAGGACCTTCACCTAAATTCTATGGCCAAATCAATTCTTATTGTTGCCATTTTGCAAGATTTTTCTTTATTTTTGAAGCCAAAACCTTTGAAGAATCAATGGTGATTTTTCCTTTCCTATGATCAAAATTGTATCATGAAAGTTACTGGTGGTTGGATTTTGGCATTTGATAGCATTTGCTATGTAAATATTGGATTCTGCTTAATCTTGCCTTAAAGAAACTATCTCTATATAATGTTTCTAAATTAGTTTTAACTCCTATGAATTCTTTTATAATTGCATTTAAAAATACTACTATAGGTGACATAGTTACTTTTCGTTCTATGGCTGGTGGTATATGATTCCACCATCGTCTTAAGATACCTCTAAAATTATATGTTGTATTCACGATGGCAATATAAGGTTGTTTTTCTTCTAAATAGATTTGAATGTTTAAGAAAGATTGGATAGCATCTAAGACATCTTGTCTTTCTTTTAAATTTTTATTGTCCATCGAGAATGTTAGTTGTCTTGCTCCTGCTTTTCTCATTTGTGTCATCAACACATACGTTGGTTGTATGGTTGGATTATGTTGAGCATGTTGTTGCAACAGAATCTCTTCTTCTGTATCATATGAAGTTGGTTTTACTGTACTTACTAGTGAAGATGTTTCTTCATCTTTGGTGTTCATATGAATATGTAATCTCTCCATCTTACCTTTTAATTTTTCATCCTGTAAACGTTGTTGTTTTCGTCTATAGCTAGCTTTGTGGGTATGACTAACTTTTGGAGGTGAATTGGAGGATGGAATCTTATTAGAAGATTCTGATGAAGAAGGTGTTAAGGGTGGAGCAGATGGTTATGAATTTTTAGGCATCCAGACTTTTGCTAAATATCGCATATCTTTCTTTATGTATCTAACATTATAACTTCTAAAGCCTGCTATTCTAATATTTCTCCTAAAGCCGTATTACCCCATTTTTGTAAACAAATTATATCAGAAGGAGCTGAGGATGTAGCTTTTATTTTCATATTATAAATTAAGTCCATACTAGTAGCTTCTTTCTAGGTAGATGTATACATCTGTCTAGATGTTGTAGCTACTATACCAGATCCAATTTTTTCTTTTTGTGAATCCCAAAATTTCTTTCGGTGTTCTTCCTCTTTCTTTTTCAACTCCTCATCCAATTTAATTTTCTTTTGTTTATCTTGTTTTCTGGATTAGATTCTTCTTTTACATTCATGTGTAGATGTGGTTGGGATACTAATGCATCACACTCTTTACATTTATAATGAGAATCTAATTTTATTAATTCTTTATGATGACAAGAAGGGTCATCACCAGAAATTGAAGGTTTTGATGAGAAATCTTCTTGTTCTATAGTTTCTCTATGCTTTTCTTTTAAAGCTTTTTTCTTTCTCAGTAAATCTCTAATTTCTTATGTTCTTTCCTTTTCAGAAATTTCTACCGAATTAGGAGAATAAGAAGGAAAGAAAGAACTAGCTGGAAACAAATTTACTGGTTGTTTTTGTCTATGTTGATGTTGAAGAGGATCATAATCTAAGAACTTAGGAGGTTTTAGTTTTACCTATGTTCTTCTTTTTGTACTAGTGGTGGTTGGCCTCAAATATTCAAAATATGTTGAATACTTAGATGTAATATTTGGGTATTGTGTATGTACAGGCAAACTTTCCGTATTAATCTCAACACCATATTCTAAATTCATTGTTCCTACCTGAACTTTTTGGTCTCCAAAGGGTAATAGCGTTTGGATACTTGTTGAACTAAATAATTTAAAACATAACCTAGTTCCTATGGTAGCGTATATTGTTTGGTCTACCATATCTATGGGAATATAAACTATTAACATCAAACTAGATGCAATATGGGGGTCATGTAATGATAAAGTAAAATTTGAAACAGTTATAATTAAGGCATCGGTTTCTAAAGTTCCCTTAGCTTGAGTGATAATTGAATATTTAAAGTTTTTAAACCATTTATCAATCAAGGCAATCCAGTATGGATTCTTCAACCGATAGTTGAAGTGAGGGTTCTTACACCGATAGTTGAAGTGAGGGTGTATATGTATTGATAATTTTGCAAGATTCATGTAATTATATCCTTCCTTAATCCACTTATTGCATTCTATAGGACTGAAAAATGTTAATGTTACTAGACTTAAACTTGAACCACTAATCTCTAGATCACATTCAGCTAGATATAATTCCTTATATGACTCTAACCATTTTAAACTAGACTTGGGATAAATTTTTGAGCGTTTAGGCATAGGTAAAGGTTCAGTACCATTAGAATTCGAACAAAATTGAGAAATACGTTGTATATAAGAACTGGCACCTATAATCATTGATTGTCTTGCCATTCTCGTTATCTCCGTTGATGTTGCCTCCCTATGTGACTTATTACCTCTTCCTCAGGTCTTACACCGCGTATTATATCCAGCGAATCTGCACTTCACGAGCACAATGATCTGGCTGTGTCACTTCTATAAATGATGCACACTATTCTTATCTTAACAAATTTCTCCAGTTAAGACGATATTCTCTCCACAATGATACTGGCTCACTCATGCTTCTCCCAGATCTAATTTACTATCATAGGATAAGAGATCTAATTTACGGTATGGTCTTACTATCATTCCTTGGCTCTGATACCATTTCTTGCGCATAGCATTTTCTCTTAAATACATAGTATAAGATACAAAAACTCATAGCACAATCTTTATTGCAAACAGAAAAGCTTACAACGAGATAGGGAATGCTTCTCAGGAATGCTTCAAAGGAGCTCAGCGCTACACTTTGGGTTTCTCTGAGGATGTCTCCTACCCTTGTGCACACAAGTATTTATAGGACTCAAGACCTCCCATGGACACTCCCATGGATAGACATGAACCAAGCCAATGTGGCTAGGGTTCTTTGACAAGACTACAAGCTTATCTAAATTTAATTGGAATACACACTATCCAATAAACTTCGGAGTACACATCATACAAATTCACATGTAGCAGATTCTTATTTTGAATCTGTCTTATCAGCATCAGCATCAGGCGATGGACAGATGTTAGTATCCCACAGTGGCTCTTCATGGAGAAGATATTCATGCATATGGACTTTTCCTTGTCCTCTTAGCTCTTGATATTCGGGATTGACATGATAGAATTCCAGTGTTAGTGGGAATCTTTGTTGTTGTTGGCAATGCTGGAGGATATCTTCATCTATGGTAGTGTAAATGTCTTGGTACCATGCATATGACCAAGGGTTGTGGTAATCAAGTCTATGGGTAAATGTGGAGATAAGGAAATATGCCAATGAATTGGTTTCCTTGTGGAGTAAATGCCACGCTATAGACTGAACTATAGTGAAATATTGCAATTCACCATGTTCTACTAGATTGAACTTGGCATGCAATGAAACTTTTGCCACCATGGAAGAAATGAACTTGTTATCCTACAACTAGGATCAAAGTTAATGTAATATACATGGAAAGCATTAGGTTGATATAATGGCTAATTATGGGTATTTTCTGGAAAAGTAGTTTCAAAATCCACATTTTGGAAATTGATCATTGTATTGAGGGTTACTTTTCTCCATTGGTTATTCGGTTGTGATTTGCCATAAGAAGCTCTTGTCACATTGGTCCATACATGCAGATGTTTATTTATTTCATAGAATTGATTCCACTAAAACATATGATTTGATCGATACCGCTCCATTTCATCTTGGGCTAAGTATTGATTTGTTATATTACAACCTCATAAGCATCTACTGTATCGTAGCTGCCAACCTTCTTGTATAAGTAAATCTGTACACACACTCAGAAAATAGATTAGATTACAAATGAAATTCTCTGGTCAGGTAATCTACCGGAGCATTCTTTCTACCATCTATATACTGACTATCAAACGTAAAATTAGACAAAAATAAACTCCATCTTATTAATCTAGTATGAGCCACTTTATTAAGGTTTTTGACTTGAAGATATTTGTCAAAGTGTTTCAGATCACTCCTAATAATAAAGTGTTGTTCCTGCAAAAACAATCTAAACTTTTCAATAACTTTTATGATGGCTACGAGTTCCTTATGCTTACTAAGGTAATTTCTATTAGCTGGATTGAATTTACCACATGCTTAACGGCATACATGTGTAATTCCATCAAGATCTTCATTAAGTACACAACCCCAAAATTCATCTGAAGCATTACTCTCCAAAATTAATTTACCTATTGTTGGTAATTTGAGTTGTGGTAATTGTTGGCATTGTTCTTTGATTCTTTTTACTACTAAGGTCTGTTGTTGTGTCCACTCACCTGCTTCCTTAGTAAGCATCTAATTCAACAATTTTCTATCTTCGGCGAGCTTAGCATAAAATCCTAAAATATAATTAATACAACCAAAAAATCTTTGTAATTTTTTCTTGTCTTTCATGACATCAAGAAACTTCCAAATTTGGATTAATATATGGTCTTGTAAATGGATTTGACCATGTGTTATCTCCATTCCTAAGAACTTGACTGTTTCTACACCAATTTCTATTTTCTTTTCCGATGTAAAAAAAACTAATCCATTTTCATAAAACTTTTCTAAATGCTCTAAATGTTGTTGAGCCTTCTTAGATAATATTAAGATATCATCAATATATACTAAAATAAAATTATAATTCTTAAAAATTGTATCCATGCACTATTGAAATATTGAAGGGGTGGTCTTTATGCCAAAAGATAAAACATTCCATTGATACAATCCTCCTGGTACTATAAATGTTTTTTTCCATCTATCCTCAGGATAGATCTGAATCTACCAGAAACTTGATTTTAAATCAAATTTCGAATGGATGTGAGTATTTTTTAGACGTTGGAAAAGATCATCTTTTGATGGTATAGGGTGTTGAATAGGTTTGATAATTTCATTTAAAGGTTTGTAATTTACAACTAATCTTTTCTTTCCTTTGGTCAACTTTGTCCTTTTGTTTACATAGAATGCTGCACAAGCAAACATATGTGTACTCGTTGTGATAAATCCTTTTTCTAATATTTTTTTTATTTCTTCCTCACATTCTGTTCTTAGTTTTGGACTCATACCAATATGATGTGCTTTAGCCTTAACTGTTACATTATCCAATAAATGTATGTGACACCAATGTTCTTTTTGATGTCTAAAAGCTGCTGGATCTTCACTTGCAACTGTTAAGAGCTTTTGTCTAATTTGACTAAATTCTTCATTTTTCTGTTGTATCTAGTGTATTACCCATGTGGATGATTTAATGGGTTTGGCATCGTAATCCCTAAATCTAGATACTGGATAAAACTTTCTTTCATACACATATTTATTTAACGTAATCTTATCCTTAGTTATCTGATAAGGTTCTAATAAACTTAAATTGTCTACGCCTATTAACATATCATAATCTAGACAATCTATCTGATGAACTGTAAAATAAATAATATTACCTAGGGGAGTCTTTATAGGTAGAGAGGTTTTCTTAATGATTCTTTTATCTACTTTATCGAATCTAACTAAGAATGGTTTTGTATCTCTCCACTTATAGGATGGAACTATACTCTTTCTAGCAATAGATACTTCTGCACCTAAATCTATTAAAGTATCGATCGGATATGGTTTACATCCTTTCATTTTAATCCAAAATGTACAAATAGGCACTAATAATGGTGATTTATGATTAGAGTGAATCATAATAGGATGGTTAGTTTTTAATTCTAACTCATATTGTTTTATATTATCTGATTCCTCTTCTAATTATAATTGTTCAATTTCTTGTTGAGCCGATTTGATAAATTCCTAGAGTTGTTTGATTCTTTATGTTTGCCATACCAACTTATTTACACCTTCAAAGATTGTAGGTAAATAATATTGTTCATCCTTTACAGGACTAGAACTTCTTTTGATGATTTGTTTACCTTTTTCTTCAGGTTGTAAATATTCTTCCATCTCTTCCTCGAGACTCTCAGATGATTGGACTGGCTATGCATCTAAGAATATATCTTAACTTCTTAGAGCTTGTTTTAACCTTTTATACTCTTCTTTTTTCTTTCCTAACTGACTTTCTATATGCATATACTTCGGAATATTTTCTAACGGAGTTTTTCTTTTAATGTCTTAATATCGAACTTTAATTTTTCTATTTGTTCTAATGAATGTATTTCATATGGATCAGGGTTTATGGATGTAAGTGAAGGAATCCAAGGTGTAACATGTGGATATCCTAAGGGTCTTCTTCCTCCAAAATGACCTCTAGATGTTGAAGATGATTTGGACGATCTTGCTCTATTCATGTGTAAAGCATAATAATCTTCATTGTCATCTGGTTCTAAAACATCTAATGGCTGAAAATCTACAGAGCTATCCCCTGAACGAAAAGAAGGGTTATTCTCCTAATCAGATAGTGATGAGGGAGAATAAATATTGTAATCTTCCTGAGAGTTATAAAGAATATCGATCTGTGGATCGTATTGTATTGAATCCTCAGAAAGATAATCATAGAATTGTACATTGAGCTTATGTTTTTGGATAAAATGCATTTTCTTTGGATGTTTATCCTTATTGAGACGTTGATTTTGCAAAATGCAGTCGTTGACATAAGTAAAAACATAAATATTTTCATTTCAACTTTTGTTGTCGACTTATAAACATACTTGGATATTTCCTAACATGTTTAGGTTGTTTCCTTTTCCACTATTTACTAGACTTTTGGATTTTTCCTTTACCTTTATGTTTAGAATATTTTTTATCTTTATGTCCATGATAATATTTTTCTTTAGGACATAAATCTAAACATAAGTTTTTCCTTAATCTTTTAGAGAGATCATTCATCAATTTTTGTGTTTGTTCATGATAAAACATATCTTTATTTACTTCAAGTATAAACTGTCTAATTTGTCCAAAAGACAGTTCTCCTAAAACTAAATTTTGTTTTTTGAATTCAGCAAGATACTTGTTATAGAAACATTGTGGTAAGAACCTATTAAGTGTTCTTTAGCAGCAACTTCATGTGTAAGCTTTCCTTGATAATACCAACCTTCCATTTCCAAAGCCAAAGTTGATATCTTTCACCCCTTATTATTTTTTCCTTTTTTTTCCAAGAAAGTTTTCTCTAGTTTCCAAAAGTGGATGGTTCAACTCTTTCATAAGTTGCCTAAAACTAGTTCCAGTGAAAAACACCAACTTTCCACTTTGGTTTTTAGCCATTCCCCCCTGCCCCCTCTAGGTGTGAGGAAAAACTAGTACATCATTCTTTGCTATTTTTTATTTCCTCGAAGATTTTTTGAATTCCATTCATTGCAGTTTACTCCTTCTTTACCAATTATAGCCTACTCTTAAGCAATCCTTAGGACTATAGCCATGTCTTTTGAAAAGTCCACCAAATTTCCCTTCACCATCACTAGTGAAGATCATAAACAACAATTCATGAGAAGGTATGATCCCAAAGACCTTGTTGTCATTGAGTGTAGGTGATCCTTGAGAGTTAGAGGGAAGAGTCCTAATTTTGTAGCCATAAATGAATATCATTATAACTTCATTTGTGTCAAAATATAGGTAGGCATGATAATTCCATGAATTGAAGTTGAAGCCAAAAGGGAGTTTGAGCTCATACATAGGGGTGGAAAAGAGTACATCTCTTCCCCATATAAATAAATTCCTCTTAACAACGTCTATCCTAGCATCCTAGAGCATTTGATTATCGTAGAAGAGGAAGATGACAAGCCTACCTTTAGGGATCAACAAGAAGAGAATGATGAATTTAAGGCAAAATCTAAGCTTGAAAACATCCTTGGAGGACTATTCCAACAAACATCCCCCAAAGTCTCAAAACCTTCCCCTAATGCTTTTATTTTCCCCATGGGCATGGTGTTGCTATCTTCTAGTCCTCCATACCCTACTATGGTAGATTCCACATCGGTTGTAGCCACACATAACACTTAGCCAATATCACAAACAACACACTATAACACATCAATTCCATTTAAAACATAGTCTTGACATGTAAAACCATCAATGGTGGCTTTTACCACTACAAATCCTTTAACTAATTTCATGGGGTCCACCACGGAACCTCTAGCAACACAAGGATCACACACTACATTTTCCCATTTATGCCTCAAGTACTAGCATAAACATTATTTTTGTTTTTTTGGCCCACAAGCAACAACCATAGCACAACCTTTTCCTTCTATCATGTAATCCATAGCAAGGCCACAAGCCTCACAACAGACTCCACAACCTTATGTACAAACCTTGTAGCCTATGGGGCCATCACAAGGCTTAGATCAAGCCTTTTAAATGATCCAAGACCTAACAAATGACTTGAATAGGCTTAAAGCTTCTACTAAACAAACTATCATGATTATGAACTTCTATTAGAATGATCCCATAATTTCTATATCCCCACCTTTGACACTACCTCATGGTGTCCCCATTCCCTGAGTTAGTAAATATAATTGAGAAGGTGACCCTAATTCTCACCTTATTACCTTTTAATCTGAATGTTTGCTCTTGAAACCATGGCCTAACAATTGCTCAAGCAAAAAAACACAACCCTAAGCTTGTATGGCCTAATCATGACTTCCACCACACATCATCGCATGCTAGTCTTAGCTAATCATAGCCATCAATATAAAAACAAGAACAAATAGTCAACAAGCTAAAGTAAAGGAGGCTACTAAATGGCATCTAGAGGAGGAAGTGGTGGGTCATTTCCACCCTTACCATTGGGGCCACTAATGTCTTCTGAGACCTGAAATGTAACCACATATAGCCAGTTAGTAACCCATATCCAAAATCACAACTTAAAAAAAATAATAAAACATAAAATATATCAAACATGTAGAGATTTCAGCTCCATCACTTCTAGGGGTAGATGGTGAAGGTCTTTCTCCAAATGATGGAGGATCTAGTCCTCTGTCATGCTGACTTAGTCAACATCCCCAAGATCAATGCTAGAAAGAATGCCAAACCTATCTATAGGAGTCCAAGTAGGAGGCTCATGAGTAGCAATAGCTATAGAGGTCTCACCTGCAATTGTGGTGATCTAAAGAGTAGGGGATTACTCCACCTTAAGAGTACTTTCAAAAAGTTTATAAGCACTCTCCACCTGGATCTGCTAAATAAAAAACTCTCTCTTACACCATTCAACTGCCTCCTCCTTTAGCCCCTTTAGATAGGTCCCATGATTGACCTTATACCAAAGCATGTGGGCCTTTTCTATCTTTCCCCACTATAGAACCCAAGCATAGTGATCCTTCCAGTCCTTAACCTTTTAAGATATGAGGTCCATCTACATACATTGTTTTGCTATCTCCCATAGGATTGCTACTTTGTCTTGAATAACATGCCAATAGTAGGCCCATGTGATCTCCTTAGCCCGTAATTCCACTAAGTTAGTCACTTGGGCTACCACAAAGGCCTTACAGTCTTGAACATCTCTAATCATATCCTCTTGCCTCTGAACATTTTCCCTCAAGGCCATAACTTCCTCCCATAAGGATTCATTGGACATCTCTAGCTCCCATGAAGCTTTTGCGCATGGCATTGCTAAATCAGTGGTAGTCTCATGCAACTTCATGGGTACATTAGACACATTAGAGGGAATTATAGGTAAGGAGTCCATCTCAATGTCTCTACTAGGGTTCCACTCCATAGATAGTACTACACAAACATAAAATAAAATTATAAAATACAACCAAAGATACCCATAATTCAAGCAAAGTCCACAACCAAAGCATTGGAAAAAAAATCCTTACCTATCTAAGGTGCATCTTGATGTAATCGATCGATGATATCCTTAGCAATTCCACATAGGAACTCCACTTTGTCTAGAGTCTCTCCCCATAGTTTAATATGAAACTTAGTGATAGGAGCTTGCATTGGTGGCTCAAGAACTAATGTAAGCATAACAATCATCGAAAGGTTAGGATGACAACCAAAGATAAATAATGAGGTATAACAAAAATATTAAGGCATAGGCATACCTAGCTCCTCCTCCTCTTTCTCCTCTAGAATAATGTTGGAAAAGGTCCTGAGTACTACCTCACCAAACAAGGCAGCTAAATCATCTACACTTGCAATAGGAAATCCTTCAACTATAGGTTTCTTTAGGAGTGCCTTTTTTACACGCCTTTGTTCTACCTCCATAGTAGCTTGGGCTGCTATAACTTGATGCTTATCTACAAGCATAGCACATAGAAAACCAGTTAATACATAAACCATAAAGCAACCACAAAATTTTAAAACATGAAATAGCCAAATTTAAATAAAGCATACCTACAACTACCTACTATGATGGTTTAAGCTTAAACTTAATCTTCTTTGGATACTTGCAACTACCTACTATGATGGCTTGAGCTTAAACTTCATCTTCTTTGGGTTGGGCTGATCTGATGCTAGGGGTGCCTCCTCCATAGGCCTATTGAGTTTCCCCCTAGTGCATCCTTTGGCCTCTATACATCATCATCTAGCATCCTAGACACTAGTAGGAAACAAGAGGGGCTCATCATCATTAGAATTATTAGGATACTCATACTACCTAACATCAAGATTTGTAGTGGTGATGGATAATGTTTTATCCATCACCGCTAGTGGGTTCTAGTCCTACACTATTGGATAAATGTGCTTTATCCAAAGCCTAGAAAGTTGTCTTGGGCCTTGGGAAACCCATCGTCCATTTCTATACACCACCAAAAACTCTACAAACCTCTTTAGATAACATGTAAAATATGAAAAGTCCATATGGATTATTGTAGAGGTTTCCACACAAAGTCTAAGGATCTCTTCTCAAAGCCCAATAACTAAAGAAGTAGCCAAATCAAATTTGATATCCACCCCTATGCTAGGCCAATTAACTTCTTTTGTAATAGTTGTTTGGGGAATGCACAATACCTAAATAAAGGATATTATTCCTTTACATCCATCAAAATTATAGAGTGGCCAATGTTGGCACCAAGTCACTCTAGAACTTCTTCATGATGGCCTAATTCCCTTACCATCCTGGTGGGAACCTTTGTCCCATCAATAGGACACCAAACAAGTCACAAAAGAGGCCAACACCTACATCCACATTTACCTTAACACCTTAGATGATAGTGCTAAAATGACAAACCTTCTCATCAAATGAATTGATGACATGTAGCATCTCTACAATAGGAATGAAAGGAATGGGTTCAATGAATACATTGAGAAAACCTACATGTTGGTTGTTTGCTTGAACATATCTAAGTGCTTGTTCCTTTAGCCACTCTTGTTTTGATGCCACGTTACCAAACTTTAGGATGAGGGTATCCTCATGATGTAAACCTAAAAGTGGTATAGTGACATTAGCTAAGATGGAAGGTCCTACAAAGAAATAACCAAAGGTTAGCATCAATATGAGAAATTTCAATAACCAAGAAAAATAATAAAACACTTAGAGCCATAAAACACTAGAAGCTATATGTTCACCTTTACTTTCCTTATGATATGGAGGTTGCAAGTACAAGGATCTAATCCATGCTATCAACATCTACCCACTAGCTATGCATTGTCCCATCATCCTTGCAATTTTTGTATACAAGGTTAAACCTGGTTGTGTATTCATCAAAGTCCCCTTGTAACTATTGATACACAATAGGTCTATTTTGGGGACCCTTGGTGAATTCATCCAAAGCAGTTTAAGCCACTACCAAGATTTGATCATTGATGATCAAGCCTTGATCATTGACCTTATACCTACAAGAGGTTGTAAAATTAATGAAGTTAGAGCAAGTAATCAAGCCAAAAAGCATAAAAGCATTACAATAACCATGTTTACCCCTATATATGATGCATAGTAATGGATGGGTTCTAGAATAATATGTAGGCTCTATGTGCCACCATCAGAGTATTGTTAGCATTATACTAATTATACTCTAACATTGTCTAGATCTTCATAAGGTAACCTAGACTTATGGCCTCTACTGGTCCTCCTATTTCCTTAGGCAATAGCCTATCAATAATGTACCTGGTAATCAGGCCAGATGCCCAAGGCAATAAGATCTGCACAACAATCCTAGCTACATGCATAGACAAGTGTGACCACAGCATCACACTAAAGTTCCTAAGAACATAGGTAAGGAAGTCCCTTGCCCTAGGCTAGAACCACAACCAGAGCTTCCCAAGAGGCATTTCATGTGGTGGGGTGTTGGACTTGGGATGACCAATGTAGCATAAGATACCAACTAGTTCTACTATGATGAGGATAGGCCTCAAGAAGACCTTGCATAAAAAAAATAAAACATTATGATTGATTGAAATTTCTTAACAAACCTAGAAAAAACATTCTAGTTTGGGGTGAGATTAGCCTCCATAAAGAGCTCTAAGATGTTTATCTAAGGAAATTCCAAAAAAAAAAAGCATTATTACAACCTTTAAAAAAAAAGCATTATGGCCAACTGAAATTTGGAAAATACATCTAGTCAAAGGTGAGATTAGCCTCTGTAAAAAGCTCTATGATGTTTATCTAAATTAGCTTAAGGAATTCACAAAAAAACATTATCACAACCTTGTGTATCCTTACATTAGAATTACTTTGCAAATTTGGACAAAACATCTAGTCAAAGGTGAAATTAGCCTCTACAAAAATCTCTAAGGTATTTAGCTAAATTAGTCTAAGTAATTCCACAAGAAAACATTACTACAACCCTACATAATCTTACATCATGACCAACTGAAATTTCTGAACAAATTAATGAGAAAATTCCTATGTCAAAGGTGAAATTAGCCTCTATAAAAAGCTCTTATATTGTTTGCCTAAATTAGCTTGAGAAATTCCATAAAACCATTATTACCATATTTTATAGCCCTCATAGGAACAATTTCATAGCCCAAAACTATGTCTAAATCTAAATTATGCATAAATTTAGAAAGAGCATCTAGATTATGCATAAATGTGGAAAAAAGCAAGCATAAGTTTAGAAAAAATATCTAAATTATACAATGATCATCTAAGCTATGCAAAAATTTAGAGAAAGCATAATAAACTTAGAAAAGGCCATGTAGCCATAGTAAAAGCTTGCTACAAATAGAAAAAGCTTTTACCCTTCTTATAAAAGCAAAATTAAGCATTAGTTTTGTATGTTTACAAAAGAAAAACATAAGATATACATATCAACCACTTCTATTTTCAAATAGGTAATGTACTATAACCATGATTTTTTCTTAATTCACATAGCCATAGCCAAAAAATTGATAAAAATTTTGTTTGAAGCCCAATCAGAGTGATTCCACCTCCATTGCAAAGCTGAAGCCAAGGCCTATGCAGCCATAACTAGAAAATAGCCAAACCTTTGACATTTCTTTAGAACAAGTTTGCAAAATTACATGAAATTGCAAAAGTGGAATAAACAACCTAACTACCCAATGTTAGGGAAACAACCATAAATTCTTCATTTCAAGTTAGATTAAATGAGAAAACAACCATCAGAAAGCTTTAAAAAAGGGTTACAAAACCCATAAATTTTAATTTTACAAATATGCATCCATTATATTGAGAAAAAATACAAAATGTTTCTTTCTTTTTCATATCAAAACTTCAAAAATCTCAAAGCCTAAATTTCATATAGCCATTAAAATAATTGAAATAGCCAAATCATCAAAAACCCATTTAAATTCACACCAAAATAATGCGATAGGATTTTGTTAAAATTTCATTTTAAAAAATACTAAGGCCTAGATCTAAAAATAACTGTCACACCCCAAAATTTTGGGACAAAATCATGAAATAGCAAGACCTATTTTTAAAATAAAATTTATGAAATCTAAAGAAATTAAACAACTATAGATCTAGATGGAAACAACCAAAATAAGAAGTGGAATTTTGTTAGAATTCTATCTTAATCCTTCCATTAGAGTAGATCTGAAAAAATGGCCCTAACACATGGAAAACAAAAACTAGAAAAACCATGAAAAACAAAGGTAAAAATAGGTAAAATTGCTACCTTGGAGCAATGACAGATGGGGGCTAGATAAAGATAGGCCTAGGAACCTCTGAGAACTCCCTGGAATGCTCATCCATCCTATGGATTGTGGGATTTTTTCTTTTTTCCACTCTCTGCTTGGCTACCATGATAGGCTCAACGTTGAGGATGATGGAAATTGAGAGAAGATAGGAGTTCTATGCTAGCTACAAGGAATATGGGAGGCTTACACACTGAATATTGGTTATGGTTACCACAGGAATCTACGCCATGGCTCTCCTCCAATGTGCTATTGCTGTAGAATGATAATTATGATAAAAAATTGCAAAACTTGACATATAAAACCCACTTAAAACCTAAATGAAACCCTAGCTACCAATTCAGTGCACCATAACTACAAGTGCACTAAATTAAAAGGGGGGAAAGTCTAGTTCATGTTGGTTTTGGATGGTAAAAACCCTCATTTTTCAAAATTTTAAATTTCTGATTTTTGTGCCCCACCATACACTTTCACTTTTAATCAAAACTTGCATCAACGCTAAGATTTTTACAACTTTTGACACTTAAACATTATGGCAACCTTAATCCAATGCATTCACGTTGGGAATACCATGCCCAAATTGGAAACATGATTTTCACTTTATGAATTCATTAGACTCACAAATATCATTCTATTTTTGGTAATCCAAACCTACCTTTTTCAACTCCAAGTTTTCAAAATTGGCCAAAATATGAGCAAGGCTAAGCACCATGGATTTCCACACTAGGGAAGTAGTTCCCAGCATGGAAGAAGGGGGGTAACACTTACTCTTGCTTCCCAACACTCATCTAGTATAGTTTTGACCTCAAAGTGGGCTCCAGTTGATCTAAAGCCCCTCCAAATGCCCTTGGCAGCCTCAAAACCCCAAGAAACCTTGTTAAAACTAGTCTAAATCTAGGATTTGAAGTGTTTCACACTCAGAAAGGCTTCTCACATGTTCTGCCTCTCACCCTCACTGTGTATCGATGGGGGAAGAAAAAATGACTTAAATTGATGACCTAATGACCATTTTTTAATGCCCAATGATCCCTAGACCCTACCAGAACACTTTGGAGGTTTTCAAAGTCCCAAAAGTGTTCAAAAAGGGCACAAACCTATCATTGTTGGTGACCGTTTGGGACATGACTGCCAACGAGTGTCCTCGAATAGCATTTAAGTGCTTGCTGGTCTCTGGCAACACCAAGGCCTAGATACCTCCAAATAGACTTAGTAGTTAATGTGAGTATGTGTGTGTGTTGTTGCGGTATGTGGTTATGAAAAATGAAATGATTGGGTGTGTGTAAACTATAAATGACCTATCTTAAAGAGATTCAGCCAACTTTGCCAAGTACTGTGAGTTGTTGAGAGTTCCTATTTTTTTCAATTGCCTAGTCTATGTGGTCCTTATAATACCTACTTGTAACAAATAAAATTTTGCAAAAACATTTGAGCACAACTCCCCAAATCTACTTCTAATTTTTCCCAGAGAAAGAGATAGTTCCACAAGAAAACTAGAAATAGAGCAAGATTCAATGGAAATAGACAAAAAAGAAAGCAGATTTGTGTTAAGATCTCAAATATTTAAACAAGGTAAAATGATACGAGTAAACACTTCGCAATAAAGTTATCCCAAATTCAATAACTACGAATTGTTCAAACTTCCAAGGCTCAAATAAGCAATTTCTTCAAGACAATCCTACTATGCTACCAAAACATTGTTGCATAAACTACCACGTACGAGACTCCATTTTGGCTAGATAATGGATGTCAACAATTGCATTCAACAGAACCTTCAAAAGACTTGACAATTTCTGATTGAAATACCACG
>MNCI01028891.1:59208-84510 GCA_015680685.1 Gnetum montanum | reverse complement strand
TAACCACCATAGAGATAAAAAAGCTATAGTTGACAAGTGTCCCATGTAGTTTCCAAGTGGCCTATTCAGTTGCCAAGTGGTCACCATGGAGACAAAAAGGCTATAGTTGACAAGTGGCCTTGGTGGTGGTTATAACCACCATTTCAATTGACAAGTGTTCAATTCACATGGGACTTTGAACAATTGTTGCACAAATTCCCTTCTTAAATCATAAAATATTTTATTATTATTTAAATCATAGTAGTAGAGATAGTAACCATGGAGTTGATGCATACATGGATGGGTTAATATATAAATATATATGTAAGTGTGAATAACCGAATGCATAAATGGAGTTGCGCTCTCATGTTTTAAACACAAAGCAAGTGTCATGTCATGTAGATAGTATATAATGTAATTATAGTTTAATCATGTAGATAGTATATAGTTTATAGTGTCAACACATAGCATTGCTTTCCATTATGTAGTTTGTGTATTGATGTAGAAAAATCATGCGAGGGTTAATGCAAAAGAGGAAGGCCCATCGATGGCTTATGCGGAGGCTATGCAGTGGCCTGGTTTTGGAGGATAGGAACACATAAATCAGAAATCTCTGCAACAATGGAAGGCTACAAGATGCCATTAAAATATTGCAAAGCACACAGCACATCAACAATTCCACTTACTTACGCCTACTGCAATGCTACACAAGAAACAGAGCCTTGGTCTATCTGGTAATTCCCCCAGACAAATCTCTGTGAAACAAGCTCATCCACATGTACGCCAAATACAGAAGCCCGGGCGACGCACTCCAAGTTTTTCATGAAATTCCTGAACCAAATGTTGTATCCTGCACTGCCCTAATCTCCTGTTACGTTGCCAACAATTATGTGAGCGAGGGTTTTGGTATTTTTTGTTGGATGCAACAAGCGCGGATAAACCCCAACAATTACACCATCGCAACCATTCTCGGCGGCTGTGTCAAAACCAGGAGCCTGCAAAAGGACGCAGAAAAGCTTGGCCTGAAATATTTTTATTCTTGAAATATTTTCTAGAATGGTATTCCAACCCTTCCATTGAAATCCATTTGAGCACCGGCAACAGGTCTGTAGACCAGAAAGCTGCACTTCACCACCTACAACCCTCTACCATTTGTCTTCAAGATTGCCAAAACCCTCCGCAATTGCTGCTCACGCATGGTATCATTGTCCATTTTTGGGTTGAATTTGCCTTTACGCTAGGGTTCGTCAATAATGGAGGTTTTATAGGATGATTTGATTCAGACTTATGTGATGCTGTTAATAATCACATGCAGCACCGAGATGGAGACGGTGATGCCCATAGCGAAGGTGGACATGACGGAGGCGGTGGAATGCCGACAAATTTCTCATTCTCCGATGGATGTAGAGACTATAAAATAGGCGATGGATGTGCAAGAGTATACTCAATGCTTTCAACCTTAGCATCATCCAGGGATATATCTAGCATCATTGTCATCGTTGTCGTTGGTGGCCTACAATGGCTTCGTCGCCAGCAGCTTGTCGCCATGTAGGAAGAAAAATTGGAGAAATGGAGTTTGTGCAGCAAGTGTTTGATAGAATTTCTAGAGTAAATGATTTGAATTTGTATAATATCCTAGTCTAGAATATGGTATGGGATTTTTGCCCGTAGTAGTTGAAATTATTAATGATAATGATTGTAGTCTGTCAACATTAAGAAAAATAAAATTCAACAAGAAGCTTCAGCTTCAGAACGGGTTTCTGCACATGTTTTGTTTTATGGTGGATGACTCCAAACAACATTAACAAAGTATTCAGCACTAGATGAACATGTATAGTTCCTTGGTTTAACAAACTGATAACCTAACATCTCACAGTTGTACTTTGAACCTTCTTTGGTTCAGTAAGCCATATGCACAGTCTTCTTCATCATCTCTAAGAATATTAGCGTAGTAAAATTTCATATTTTTACCATCCATTGCTTCAAAAATTCAATGTTAAACTTTTGGAAATTATAGGTAGATTATCTCTCTCTCTCTTAAATCAACACACAACACATAACGGATGATAAATGGAATACACTTTCAAAGCCTGCACCATGAAATGGTAGAAATGTACCAACACCAAGATGTTTCAATTTTTGATA
Source organism: Gnetum montanum (assembly GCA_015680685.1). Taxonomy (NCBI): domain Eukaryota; kingdom Viridiplantae; phylum Streptophyta; class Gnetopsida; order Gnetales; family Gnetaceae; genus Gnetum; species Gnetum montanum. The sequence goes on along the minus strand of MNCI01028891.1, from coordinate 82,386 downwards.
AGATAGTCCAACTGTTCCATGAAATGGCCAAAATGTGCCAAAAATCATCCCTCTTTCAACCATGCTAGGGCCACCATGCCTAGTGTGAAAGAAATGGGGGAGATTACATGAGGCACTTGGCAACCTCCAAATTATCAAATCATGACACCCAACATTGACCATAGACACTGGCAACAACAAAAGTTGACATGCATGGTCGATTAGCTATTGATTTGGCCTAGATCTAACTTTCTTCACTAAGGGGGATCTCTTTGATGTTGAGCCTCTCACCCTTAGCATGGATAGATGGGGGTAAGCCTGAAAACCCCATCACAGCCTCCAAAATGACCATATCTTGGCCTTTGGCATTGATGGTCAATGCCAACAACCCTATAGGCACTCATGCATGGCCAGATCAACCAAAAATGATCAAGAAAGCCTTCCCCAAAATTTTCCAAGCTAATCATGGAAGCACCAACATGGAAAAATAGGGGGAAATCTAGAAAATACCTTATGGCCCTTGAAACAACCAAACTTTAACATCAAATAGCAATAGTCGACATTGACAACCTTAGAAGCCTGCATGCATGTCCAAAAGTGACCAAAAAGCTTTCTCCCAAATTTTCCATGTTAAGCATGAAAGACCCAAAGTGGGAAAATGTGACAAAGCCCAAAACATTCCTAGCAACCCTTCAAAAAACTAAATTTTGACATCAAGTAGGAGCAGTCCACACCAACAACCTTGGAAGCTAGCATGCATGATCGAAAGTGATCAAAAATGATCAAAATACTTTCCCCAAAATTTTCCACACTAAGCATAAAAGCCCAAGAGTGGAAAAAAGGGGTAAAGTTTAAAACCCACTCATTAGCCTTCAAGACAACTAAATTTTAACACCAAGCATTGACCATCATCGCTAGAAACCTTAGAAGCCTACATGCATGATAGAAAATGATGTAAAAACATAAAAATATATTTTTTCCCATTTTTTCATGCTGATAATGGAATCCTTAGCATGCCAAAATTGGGGAAAGTCCAAAAACCACTGATAAACCTTTAAGAAAATCAATTTTTTACACCAATCATTGACCATCGTCACTAGCAACCATAGAAGCTTGCATGCATGACCGAAAATAATGTAAAAACATAATAATATGTTTCCCCCATTTTTCCACACTGACAATAGTATCCCTAGCATGGAAATAAAGGGTGAAGTCCAAGAAAACACTTAGAAATACTCAAAATTACCAAAACTTAACACCAAACACTAGTCCTCAACCCTAGAAGCCATGAAGGTTGACATGCATAGTTGATTGAGGTTAAAATTGGTCTAGATCTAAGATGCATGGTTCTTTCATGTTATGGATCCATTTTTTCATGTTTATGATAACTTCCCTAGCATGTAAACTTAAAGGGAAACTTTTTTGGGGCTCATAAACACCTCAAATTGACATCAAATGACCTTTCATACACTCTAGAACCCTAGCAACAATCATTGGAATCCTTAAACTTCACAAAATTGATCTAGATGGTCAAAAACCCATTCCCCATTATTTTCCATGCTAAGCTCTCCATAATTGATGTGGAAGAAAGGAGGGAAGCCAAAAAACCACTTAGGGATTCTCAAAACCACTAAATTTTGACGTGGATCCATAGCCCTTAACCCTGGCAAATTTGGAAGGTGACATGTGTGGTCGATTGTGATTTAAAATAGCCTAGATCTAATATTCTTCCTTCTTCCACACTAGAGTAACTTCCCTAGCATCAAGATGATGGAAAAATTTGCTTTTCCACTTTAGAAGGCAAGATGGTAGTTTTGGAAGCCAAAGATCTATGTCGAAGAAGGCTAGGATCTCACAACCTCAGGATTTTGCTTGTTTGACCTCATTTCAACATATAAAACCCACTTCTACCATTCTCCAACACTAGAGTAACTCGTCTAATGTGGAAACAAGAGGGAAGACCTTAAGTACCCTCAAACATCCTTCAAACATGCTCGAAATTGGCTAGAAACTTGTAGAATCAAAGTCTATAGCCCTAGGGCCTAGAAACCTGGTCAAACTGCCCCTAAATCACTCTAAATCCATAAAAAAGGGTGTCCCCATATTTTTCCACATTGGGGATACTATGCTTAGCATGAGAAAAAGTTGGAAAAGAATTTTGATCCATTTTGACACTCAAAATTACCTCAATTTACCTTGAAATGATGCCTAGTTATGCAAAAGTTCCAGATCTAGACTCCAGGTGCTTATTTGATCATGTTTAACCTTATTTTTTCTTTGATTTTTTTCTCCATGCTAAACCCCTTCTTATCCACATTGGCCAGCATGGAAACAAGGGGAGAAGGCTTCAAGACTTGCTTTTTAGCCTTTATAGACCTCTAGAGTATCCAAATTTGAAGGATCTAATCCTACACTACCTTAGGAAGGTCTCAAAACATTAATTTTCAATCTTTGAGCATCCCAAAATCTATTCTCCTTAGTTTCCATGCTAAGGATACCTATTTTCATGCTAAGCCCAATTTTGAAGCATCAAAACACTTGATGTTTTGGTCCAAACAACCCAGAAATAGCACTGATTGATGCTTGAACTCATTTAATAGCCTTATAGCCATAAAACATGGCCCTCTAAGGCCTAAAATTGGCAAAAACCTAATCTTTGTTTTCCTATATTAACCAAATTTTATCATATATAACCTATTTTACTTGATTTTTGCCTTGTTACATAATGTTTTGGCTTATTTTTTACTTATGTTGCCTTGTTGACCTTGTTAACCATCTATGGCCTTTATGCATCCTTATATATTCATTGTTGTTCTTACTATAGCTCTATTTATCTTTGAATGGTATCATATAGTGGAGTTTGACCTTCGTTGATCATCGTTTGACACCATATTACCATGTACCACTAAGGCCTAAAATTGGCAAAATTATGGTCTTTATTAACCATTGGTAGTCTTGTTTCTTATACTTCATCTTGCTCAATATTTATTTAACCTTTGTTTTCCTCTATTGTACTTATTCGAATTGGCCTTATCTCATTGATGACCTTGGATGGCCTTAGTTACATTAGATTTGCATGTGTTTTATGGAATTTTAACATTATTTATTCACTTTTACCCAAGTGCCACTTACTATGCTTTTGGCTAACATGTAGGATCAAAGTATGAGTACTTGGGAGAAAATTAATTTTCCTTTCTACCTACATGGACCTCATGGTAATATTAAATAGTGTATTGACCTTAATTGCCTAGATCTTGAGCTTGAGAATCTTGTATACCTTAATAGAGAAGCCTCTAGAATGGCTTGAAAACCTAGTCGAAATGCTTGACTTAGAAGTAGGAGACATAATCGAAGACTCATTAGTTGGGGTTTGAAACACCCCAAAAAATTCAAAGTCATTCTCACTTCACTAGGCCTTGCAATTCGCACAGCACTACGATAGTTCTCTAGGAGGAGAACGCTCTGAACTGAGGCCACCCAGTTTGATAAATTTTCTACTTTGGATGTAAATAGGCTCTATAGATCATCCTTCCTATCCACCCAGGTAGTTTGCCTGGCTGACAGCCTGCTCAAAAATGGTGCGCAGAGTTGACAGCATTGCTCAAGATGTGAGAAACAGTTTAGCAAGTTTTCTAAGTCATGAAGTTTGCTACACTACTCTACGCCCCGCTATGTAGCATAGCAAGCTTCAGAAAATGATTGCAGAACAAAGCGCCACACTACACTATGCTACGAAGCATAGCATAGCATGGTAAAATCTATATATCCAGTTCCATCGTCCCAACTTCAAGTCCTTTAGCAATGTCCCTTTCCGTCAGGAAGTGGCGGACCATGTCTGCTACTACGCTACGTTATGCTACATGGAGCAGCAAGGCGTAGCAATCCTGCAGAGGAGACAAAAGGTAACTCAAAGGGAAAAATTAGCAAGTTTGCAAGTCTCACAATGCAGAAAGCAGAGTTTGCAAATTAGCAAAGTTTTCACGACTAAGGCCAGTCGCTATGCTACGCAACGCTACATAGCGTAGCATAGCATAGCAAGCATGCAACACACATGTAGTATAACGCATGAAAGATGCTACGCTATGTAGAACGTGCTACGCTACAAAGCATAGCAAAGCCTGTGGGTGGTTGTGTAACATCAATGCACTTCACCTAATTGGACCACTGGCACATGTCTCTAGACGCTGATGGTGCAATTACAGCGTGGTAGGCTTATAGTTACAGCATGGCAGGCTCACATTACAATAGTCGCGTAGGTCCAACGGTCATATATGGCATGTGCAGCACCAACAAGTCAACGTGGGCCTAGGGCACATGGTGTCCAAACCACCCCTTTCGTGTGCCCTTTAGCCCTATAAATACCCTGATGAGCAGCGCTCAAAGGGTTGGACTATATCTGGTTGAACTATCTCTCGGTTGGCCCCAAATGTCCTAAAAACAAGCATTGTAACATTGAGTGTTGAGCATTGTAAGCTTTCTATTTGACACTGCAAACAATTAGCATTTTTCGTTGGCATTTTGTTATGTCCCCTTTCTACCACCTTGGTAAAACTTACACATTATCAGCTCCCAAGTCCGTGCCTAAGTACACAACCATTTTGCTCTACACGTCCTGGTTACTCTCGGGACCTCTGCACTCCTCAACGCTGTGCAACCAACTGTATCCATCTTGATAAATCAAGCTTGTAGCTTTAGAGCGGTGCACTTTTCTAACTGCATTTTTACTTGGTTTTCTGCTTATTGATGTGTTTTACATTATTTTCTGCCTTATTTACTTTTAAGCATTACTTCGCACTTTCATTCCCGTTTTCAAATTATATGTTGCAAAAGGCTAAATAGACACTGACTAAGTCCCTATTTGATCGACAAGACCATTCAGGGTGCCCTGTATCTGCTCACACCTAGCACAGCCCTCCCATGAGTATAGGGTCAAAACTGTTGTGCCCGCCGACCCCTCGGTGTTTTTCAACTACTGACATTTTTGGTTACTACAGTTTTCTGGCGCTATAAGGAGGGCCTTTTGGTGTCTTTTCCGCATGTCATGGTAATTCTGTGAGCCTTCTACACCTTGATATGCATAAGTGTAAACGTGACACCCTTTTGCAATTTTTTGCACTTTGTGTGATGCAGATCGATCACCTCAACAGTTCCTCAGGAGCCCCACAGAATACAAGACCTTCAATCACCAGTTAACTAGCTTGTCTTACAATAGTCTTGTATGCGTTATGTACCCCATCATGCATGGTACAGATCGGTCGCTTCGACAGTCCCTCAGGGATCCTACGAGACGCAAAGCCTTTGACTGCTAGCTAACTTTCTCATCTTACGGTAGTCTTGCATGTGCTCTGTACCCTATCGCATACTAGCATAAATGTGACACCCTTTTGCGGTTGTTTACGCTTTGTGTGGTATAGATCGGTCACCTTGACGATTCCTAGAGAACCCAATAGGATGTAAATCCTTTTTTTTGTTGCCTTTTGATTTCTTTGTGCTTTTTTTGTTCTTCTTGCATAACTACTTGCTTAACAATGGATTTTTTGAACACTGCCGCTAACACCTTCAACGTTGAAGTTCCCATCATGGTTCAAGGCACTACTGGTGCTGAACAACCATTAAACTCGACGTTGGAAACACGTCGATCTCTCATAATCCAAAACTAAGGACCTGAGGGATTGGCCTAGCAACATGAGTCTTACAGCTTCCTTTGTGCAAAGGTGCAAGCAAATTTGCCTTTGGATCTACATGAACTTGAGGAAAAATGTAGCTTTGAGTTCACTTATTGCAATGAGAAGGAATTTGTTCCTACTCCCGGTGTTTCCTTACCTTTGACACAAACAGACCAAAGGCTTCTAGACCAACTAATCCAGTTGGCTAGGCTTAGGGAGAACCAGGATACAGTGTCCAACCAAGATGACACCTTTCAGGACGGATAGGAGAAACTCGATTCCCAATCAGACGAGGGAGGTCCAACTAACCCCGTTCCTATCCCTCCTAGCCAGTCCTTCTAAGCCAAGCCATTGTCTATCACTACTCCCTTTATGCTTACGCCTACGCTTCCACAATGCTATTGTGAGCTCCTCAGAAATTCCTCTTTGGCCCTACCTAATGATCCTCCAGTTCCTAGGGGTTTCAGACTAGACAGGTTTTGTGACTACCACCAACAATGTGGTCACAGCACGGATTACTGTCTAGCATTGCAGGATGACATCCAGAGGTTAATCGACTAGGGGAAACTGGTGCTGGACGAAAGCAACCCAGTACACCCTGCAAACCAATCTATGTATGTCTATATATATCCCCTCAATGCCAACAATGTCGATTACGTAATCAACTCCATAGGAATTGATGGTGATCCTAGGCCACCCCAGTAGCCATTCATGGTTCATGTGCCTCAGCGTAGTGCACCCGCACCACCAGCAGTTGGTCGAAGCTCGCAGCAGCCGTTCATCCTAAAAGTTCCTCCAAGGACATCCACCTTTGTGCCACCTGTTGGCAGGTTCACGTAGCCCTACCCATTAACACCTCTAGCTCCATTCATCATCAGGGGGCCGACACCCTCAATGGCCCCTATCTCACACGAAACAGTTGAACAGCCTTCTCACCCTGCAAGGCAAGAAGTCCACTTCGTAGGTGAGATGTCGAAGGGAAGTACTGTCAAAGGTACCCCCAAGCCTACGTCTTCGCTCCCTACATTTGTGCCTTTGCAACCAAAGAAGAAGGTCGACACGACCATGCAAGCTGCATCATTCTACCTCAGAGGTCATAACTTCTGAGAATGAACCACCTATTGCAACTTACACTAACTACCCAGTAGAGATTTTGGCTCAGTAAGTTGATCCCCAAAACAAAAATGCATGGACTAAGTTACCCTTCCAAGTGGGAGGCAACGATGTAGACGAAGGCCCTGGTGGAGCATCTCAACCTTATGTCTCACTCAACCTGCATCGGGTCAAGAAGCAGCTTTGCCTAGCATAGCCACTGCTTCTTGCCCACACACTGTTCATAAGCTTCTATGCTATGGCCCGAAACAGCCTAAAACTAACGATGTGCAATGGCCCGAAATGGCCTAAAATTATGCTATGGCCCGAAACGGCCTAAACCTAGCAATGGCCCAAAATAGCCTAAAACTAACATAACTTACCAGTAAGTCATTGTTCAAGTTGTTGATGCATCATCCCTTTGGCATGTTACGCAATGGCCCGAAATGGCCTAAAACTAGCACATAAAAGCATGAACATTCTATACAAAATGCACGTATGTAATACACAAGTTAGCGCAAAATCCTCTTTCTTTATTCAAAACTGTTGTCTTTCAAACAATGTTTGAAAAATTCGTTACACCAAAAATTCAAAAATACAAATTTTCAAATTTTCAAAAAAAATCCCATGTGGTCATGGTTTGTTTCTATTCGCATCGTCTCCGCCATCCATTCTTGCATCATCTCTCTTTTCATGGATTTCCCCTACTTTGTTCCTTACCAACTCTTCATTTCCTCCTTCTACGGGCATTGCACCCTAATCTGGGGCCTGCATCATGGGAACGAAGTGATCAGCTAGGAAAACAAACGCAAACTACAACAAAAAATAAAAATTTGCACGGTAAACATTAACTAACCTAAGAAGGGCCCGCGTCCGTCTCAAAGGGTATCTGGTCTAAATTGAGCCTGAGGCGACACCAAACCTCCTTTGCCATGATATGTACCCAATGCCTTCTACCTGGTGCAACATCTGCTATAGCAGGTCTCTCTCTTTCGATGGGTGTCTACCTTGGCGGCCCCAGAGAAAAGGAGACAGTCATAGTCTCTCCTGTGGGAAGGGCCACCTTCCAGTCAGGAGATTTCGTGACCTTCACCTTCTCTTTGAACCTGGTATAGGCCTCAAAAGCATCAATGGAATTTATGAATGCTTCGTATGTAAAAGCCTCCACAGTAGCGTCTTCGTACAATTTACGATGGGTAGCATTTTCCTATTTATACATATGTTTATGGTTTCTTTGGGTCTGCCTCCATTCGTAAATCTTGGCGTTGAGGTCTTTTAGATCCTGACACTTTTGGTTTAGCAGAGCCATCTGCATCCACTGCTCTATCAATTCGTGAGTGGTTTTGACATTCTAACGTGCAACTATCCAAAACCTAGCATGGTCTACCACAGCTATTCACCAATCCTCATTGTTAGTGTTGTGGGCTATGAGGAACTCATTCCTTAACTTGAGGTCCTCCACCTCAACCCTCAAGTCGACCTCCCCTTGCTCAGCCTTCTGGACCCATTTCCATAGCTCCTTGTTGGTATTCTTGCACTCCCATAGGGAGTGAGCCAAGTGAAAAGCACATTTGTAGACCTCATCGTATGCGCGACGAGACACCTCAGTCACTTTCGGCAGGAATGTGGACACATCACCAACTTTCAAAGGTCGTGTCGAGTCCCATTTGAGTCAAAAAGCTACCATGACACAAAGAACACACCAATCCCATTAGCATAGCAAAAGTAGCAAACTTAAGGAATTTTAGCATAACGACGCGAGAGAAAACAATACTACTACTTACCGGCTTCAAGGTCCACCCGCTGAAGGCGACCAATCATGTCATCAACGATCCCCCGCATAAACACGTACTTGTCGGGGATTTCAGCCCAGGATCCTGCGTGAACCGAAGAGGGTCCTGTGGCATCAACGGTAGCACCTATTGCATAACTAGACACATTAGCAATGACCAAAATGGACTATGACAAGGTAGACATATTTCCAAACTCACTAACATCCGGTTGCGGTCTTTCTTTCGGCTAACGCAAAACGATGGTGGAAGCCTGGCCGGAAGTTCCTCCCAGGTCCCTATGAATCTCCTCTTCATGTGCTGGTGCCTTTTCTTTTAGAAGACCAACATCTTTTTTATTCAATGAAGTCTCCTCTTCACCGGTAGGAGGGTTCTCCCTAATAACGACAGCCCCTACCTTAACCGTAGAAACTCCCTTCCTTTAGACATGGGCCCTTCTCTCTGAGATTGGGGCCCTCATGTCTTTATTCTTCATCCTTATCCTAAGGGCCAACACCTCTTTGTCACCTTCTTCTTCTTCTCCTTTTTCTTCTGGCAATCAAAAAGCATGTTTGTATTAGCTCAAAGTAAGTTAGCCTAAGGTAAATGCTACGCTACACTATGCCATCTAGCATAGCGTAGTGTAGTTGACTACAAAAAACCAAGCATTTAACAAAAAGCACTTACCAATAGGGGGTTGCATCCTCTATAGTTTAAGCCACAGTTTTCGCTCCTCCTCTTCCCTTGTGCAAAGGGTTTCCTCAGCTAGAGGAGGCCTCTTCCACCGCAACTTGCTAGCTACAATCTCAGCTATGAGATGTTCACCCTGTGACACACTACCATTCACGGCGGGGGGCATCTCACCTATGCTATCCTAGCCACGAACGTTGCGGGCCACCTTATCCTTAGTCATTACAGAAAAAGACTCCTCGATTACTTCTAGGGGATCCTCGGCTCGGATGGTCTGAAAAATCTGGTGAATCCAAGGTCTAGAAATCTGGTCACGATTTTACACGACCCAAACTCCTTTCTCTTGAACCACCAGGAACTCTGAAAAAAACTTAAGGCAACCTATGTAGAAGGTGTAATGGATGTTGGAACAGGACTCCATTTTCGTACGGTGCCCCAAGATTTCAACCCGCAAGCCTTTACACAGAGACTTGGCCCAGTTGTAACAGGTCCCCTCCTCCATAACCTCATACATTATCCAGGCCTACTCAAGCCCTAGGACCTTTCCCTGGGTAAGTAACTCAGGAAATGCACAAGCATGGAAAATAGGGTAAAACTCCTTTGTGGATCCTTCTTTGAGCTTCTCTATAGGGAGCCCCTTATGCTCCTTGGTGAGCCTTAACCACTCTTGAATGTCCTTCTTCTAAAGGGTCAACTCCATCTTGGACTTCGACCCTATCGGAATGCCTTCAGCAGGGACACTGAACAAATCCATGAATAGCTGGTCATTGATGTCAATGACCACTTGCATGTCATGCATGCGCAGGCGAAAGTGCTCACCTTGTCGGAAAAGGATTTGACCAAAGTGAGCATCTCAGCTATAGGAACATTCAGATTCAGGGCCAAGAATAGATCCAGAAGCCCCACCTTTTCAATGTTCTAGACCAGGGAGTCTGAAGCCCCATCATTCAACTAGCATTGGCTCTTCTCTACTTCCCCATACCTAAAGTAGACATTGGCCCCTTGTGCCTCGACGGTTACCACTGTCACCTCCTAAGGCTTCTTTGCCCCTGCAACAATTCCACAAAAACATTTAGTGAAAAACATAGAGAATTCAAAAATTGCAAAGACGCTTAAACATGTGGCACTTACCACTCAACCTACCAGGTCGGTATGGTAGTGGGAACTATGGGAGTTCAACCAGAACTTGTTCAACCATGACTGGTTTGAAGGGTTCTACCCACTCCCCATCCAACCAGCCCTGCCCCTTGCACTAATTGTAGAGGGGAGAATATACATCTTGGTAGGTGTGGTATTCACCCCCGCATTGACCGATCACACCTGCCCATAGGTTCTCAGCAGAAGAGAACTCCTGTAGGGCTATCTGCACTGTAGCCAGTAAACCCGGTAGGTCATGAACCCCATCCTCATTGATGTAGAACATGGTAGCAAATGTATACTATTAGCATTAGGCCACTATGGCCAGCATTTCACAAACACAGTAGAACAAAGCTATGAAACTCACACGCCGGCATAGTAGATAGTTCCTTGAGGGTTCTAGAAGCACGTCATCATGAAACGTGCAAGGAACAATGTGTTGAAACAGTGGTAGCAACTATACTCAAGAAGCTCCTAGATCCAGGCTAAGCACCTTAACCCTGTTGGGCACTGACTAGATCCTTCTCCCCACCCGCTGGTGATTGCCTCGTCGGTTAGAAACCTCATAATGCCTTGGCTCGCCCCAGAAAAAATGGCACCTTAACCCTGTTAGTCGCCTTCTCCTCTTCCAGGAAGGACCAAACGATCACACTGAAGTGGTCAAGGAGGAATTGTAGGAAGTTCCATGCCTCTTTCCTAAACCAAATCCCTCGCTCTCCCATACGTATCTGGGGAGGAGGAGCATTAGCCATAGGTTTTCTCACATGACACAAAACCCCTCTAATTTCTAAAACAATCAGCCTAGGCCTCAGTCCTGCCCTGCACAACACAATCTGCAAATGTTAGCATCATATCTAAGGGAAATACACATGCAACATAGCAACGCCTAGCAATTCATACATATAGTGTAGCATAACCCTCTTCCCATACATAGCGTAGCAAGGGCGTGAAAGCCTAGCGTAGCAAGAACATGCAAATAGCCTAGCATAGCAATAGAACAATTGACATCATGCCCTAACAAAACATGTGTCACACTGTCGTATCACACATGGCCTAGCCCTCTTAAGGGTTCTACGTTACACCATTCAAAGGTCAAGCAACTTAAACTGCCCCAGCCCCCGTAGTTATAACGACCACAGTGGTGGCAGTTTAAGTGGCCTTACATGCAACTAGGATGTAATGTTTATGCATCTTCCATGACCGAAATGGCGATAGAGGTGATGCAAAGGCCAAAATGACGTGACCACAGAAAGCATAGATAGCCAAGAATGGATGCAAAATGAATAGGACGCAAAAAAAAGTAGAGAATAATAGAAGACACAAAACAAAAAAGCGAAGGAAGCATGGTGACCTACTATGTCAACGGTGTGCTCTTCCACATCGCAACGTGCGCTTGTGTCACACGCCCCAGGGTCTTCTTTGCCTCCTCAACCTTTGCAAGCACCAAATAATTCTTAGGAGCCACTTTCCTACCTACAAATCTACCCTCTTCACTATAAAAACTCACCTTGCTAGTTGTTAGCACAATTTCTTTGCGCTCCAAAATCGCCTTGTGCTCCGACATGGGCTCTACACTTTTACGGTGAGAATGGAAAAATTGTCAGGGTTTAACCCCTATTTATGGTTGTAATGATAAGATAGGGAAACTTGTTGCTCTCTCTCTCTGATTAATGCAGAGTGCATCGTACAGCATAGCATGCTTGCCACAACATCGTACCACTGTTAGCATTAAAGCCTTGACGTGCTTCAAGCCAACTGATTGCTTTCCCGAAAACAAAAAATATATTTGTTTTTCTTACGGGTCTGAAAAGACCTTAAACTAGCAATCCTAGCAATCACAGAGCGACCAGTTCGAAAAGACCTTAAACTAGCAATCCTAGCGTAGTTGCACCTCTAACGGTCCGAAAAGACCCTTAACTAGCAGTTTCAACCTATTATGTTCGCAGTCTACGATGACGTTAAACTAGAAATTCCACATCCTTACATGGGCAGTTTCACATCTTCTCAAATTTCGCACTTCCACATTGGCAGTGTCACAACTTCTAGCAATTTCGTGTTTTCATGTCAGCAGTTCATATTTTCGCATTAACGGTTTGGCACTTCTCATACCCATAGTTTCCCATTTCACATACTATCATTTTTCATGTTAAGCTTTTGCATGTTACAATTTGGCAAGCCGAAATGACACTAGACTAGCAGTTTGGCATTTGCATATCGACAGTTTCATAGCTTCACACTTTGCATCGACAGTTTTACATCTTCAACAGTTTTGCACTTTTATGCCTTGGTGGTCCGCCATAACCTTAAACTATCAAACTTTCAATCTTTACATCATCACACTTCCCAAGTTGCATCTTGTCACTACTTTGCAAAGTTTCATTACACACAATCTCTACCAATAGACACCTATTAACTAGGCTTTTATCTCATGTTGATAGGTCAAGCAAGAGATGGAAATCCATTGCAACCTCTCCACATCCTTAACGTTAGTAGGTCCACAGGGCAACCTTGTGAGATAGTTGAACCCCAACATGATCGATTGGGGGTCAACCATAACTAGCACGATAGCAGGCTTAGAAGTGTCCCCAGACTAGCTCGAGCATCTAGTCTAAGCCCTAGACTTAGAGGCTGAGGATGTAACCAAGGACCCTCTCGTCGAGACGCCTATGACCACATCAAAAGGGGAGATGAAAACATTAAAACTCAGCTCCATCCTAGACACACAAACATACAAAAATGTAGCCACGATTCTGCAAGACAACACCAATGTCTTCGCATGGTCGTATAGTGACATGCTAGGTCTAGATCTGTGGTTGATTTAGCACAACATCATCCTAGACCCACACATGAAGGCTTGCAAAGTTAAGCCAAAAATCGCACTAGTTGTGAGGAATGAAATCACCAAGCTATACCAAGATGGTTTCATCCGCGTGGTTGACTACTCAGAGTCGGTGTCCAACATCGTTATGATTTTGAAGAAAATAAGAGGAATATGAATCTATATAGACTTCCGAGACTTGAACAAGGCAACAATCAAGGACAACTTTCCACTTCCAAGCATTGATCAACTCATCGACACCATGGCTGATCATGCTTTGCTATCCTTCATGGATGGTTTCTCCGGATACAACCAAATCTGCATTAACCTAGAGCACTAGCTGGCAACAACTTTCATGACCCCATGGGGGACCTTCTGCTACACCATGATGCCCTTCAGGCTCAAGAATGCTGGAGCAACCTCCCAGCGATCCATGACCTACATTTTCAATGACTATATCCTAGAAACATTAAATGACTACGTGGATGATATAGCAGTCAAGTTCAAAGAGGTAGCTAATCACCCACGTGATCTAGGAGTAGTCCTCAAGTGCTGCCAAATGCATGACTTATGCCTCAATCCCAAGAAGTGCGTCTTCGCGGTGAAAATTGGACACATGTTAGGGTTCCTAGTATCAGAGGCTGGAATACGGGTGGACCCTGACAAAGTCAAAACCATCGTCAACCTGGTGCCTCCCACAAACCTTAAGGAGCTATGTGGTTTGCAAGGTAGGGTACAGTTCATTCAAAGGTTTATAGCAAGGTTGACCGACAAGTTACACCCCATGCAACACCTTCTAAAGAAGGGGTTTCACTTTGAGTGGACAAACGAGTGTCAACAAGCCTTCGACGGCCTAAAGGAGGAGCTTTCACAGCTCCCAACTGTGCATTTGCCACAAAGGGATAACCCCTTCTTCATCTACCTCGCCACATCCGACACATCTATCGTGGCACTGCTATGTCAGAAACGAGACGATGGTTCTAAGATTCCAGTGTATTACCTAAGTCATGCACTAATAGCGCACGAGGCGAAATACAACAAAATGGAGAGGAATTACCTTGCCTTATTGTTCGCACTAAAAACATGGAGGCATTACCTGTTCTGCAGTACAACCAACATCATTTGCAAAGGCAATATACTCCATGCTATCACTAAAAACCTATACAAAAATAGCAGGATAGCCTAATGGAAGGTAATAACTATAGAGTTTGATTTACACTATGTAAGTCAATTGTCAACGAAGGGTCAAGCGATAGCAACCCAACTCATGGCCTTGCCAGTCGAGAACTAGACCACCATAGACCCCGAATTCCCGAATGAGCACATTGGCAATATCAACATTGTCCCATCACATCTCAAAGCCACTTTACACTTCGACGGCGCCTAAACCGCGTGAGGAGGTAGCGTCGCTGCCGTCATCACATTCCCTTCTGGGGAAATACATCCATCCACATATCGTTTTGTGTTCCCTTGCACCAACAATGTGGTAGAGTATGAGGGGCTACACAGAGGCCTCTTAACTTCCCGAGCATTGGGCATACAACACTTGGAAATCCAAGAAGATTCAAAACTAGTTGTGAATCAAATCACTGAGGTCTACGCTTGCAAGGCTACACACCTGCAACCCTACTACAACCTAGCAACAATACTGCTTAAACAATTTGCAAGCACAAATGTGCAACATGTGCCATGCAATGAGAACACTGTGGAAAATGCCTTAGCTACCCTTGTGTAAAACATTCCTTGGAAAACCTGCCAACTTCGATTATTGAATTCGCAAAGCCTATCACTCAAGTGGAACACATGGCCTCTGCCAGTGCTACAAATACCTAGGAGTGGTACGCCAACATTAAATATTACCTACAACACAGAGAACCCCAGGTGGATTGACATTTTCCTAGAGAGATGCAATCCGTAAGCGTGCCCAGCAATATGTGCTCATGGAAAATGATGCCCTATGCCGACGTTACTATGATGGGATATTGCTAGCATGCGTGGGTGGGGAGAAAGTGCAGAAGGTAGTTAATGAAGTATATGAGGGGATTTGTGGTGGACACATAGCACCCAAGGATATGACTGCAAAAATCAGATGCCTAGGGTACTACTAGCCCCACATGGAGTGTGACCGCTTGTCGAAATTCAAGACATGCAACATGTCCCAAATATACATAAATCTCATACACATAGCACCTATAGACTTGCACCCAACACAAATCATGTGGCCCTTCCAACGATGGGGATTAGACCTCATAGGGCCTATCATGCCTAAGTCCTCCATAGGGCATATTTTCATTATCACCGCCATTGAGTACTTTACCAAGTGGGTGGAAGCTATCCCCCTGACGAAGAGGATGTCTCAGCAAATCTACCATTCCATCTTGGACAACATCATAACCAGGTTGGGACTTCCAATGACTATTGTGATCAACAATGGGCCACAGTTCAGTAGTACAGAAACCCAAACCTTCTGCAACCATCTAGGCATTAAGTAATCATTCTCCTCCTTGTACTACCCACAAGCAAATGGATAGGCGAAGGCTACAAATAAGTTCATCATCAACTTGCTGAAGTGGATGCTTAACAATAGCAAGAGGCAGTGACACAAGCAAATCCTCTAGGTTTTTTGGGCCTACTGGATGATGTGCAGGACCGCAACAAGTAAGACCCCTTACAACCTTGTTTATAGATTTGAAGCTATGTTGCCTCTTGAGTTGTAGGTATCGTCACTCCGAGTGATCCTATCTGACGTCATGAGTGAAGCCTAGAGCAATGAGTCATGGATCATTAAACTCGACTCAATAGAGGAGGAGCACGTGTAAACGCTGAGATGCATCAAGCACTACTAGAGCAAGCAATAGCAGAAGCACTGTGCAAACCCGCATCGACAGCCAGTGCAGAAGGGAGACCCCATCCTCAAGGCCATCCATGAGCATGTGAGCAAATTCTCAGCCAACTAGGAAGGTCCTTACATGGTCACTAAATCCTTCAAAAATGGATCCTTCAAGCTGGCGGACATGGACAGCAATGAGTTCACCAACCCGGTGAATCACTTGTACCTCAAGATGTACTACGCCTGAAGCACAATGATAGCCACCATTGTTCGCTATGATGATAAACTGGCAACAGCACCGAGCAGCGTCTGCAATAACATTAAACTAGCAGCATTGAGCACCATCCACTATGATGTAAAACTGGCACAGCTAGTCTACCACGACGTAAAACTGGCACGGCCCATCCGCTATGACGTAAAACTAGCACAGCTAGTCTGCCACGACGTAAAACTAGCACAGCTTGTCCACTATGACGATAAACTAGCATGTACAGTCTACTGGGACCTTAAACCTGCATAGTGATCCACTGAGACATTAAACTAGCACACAGTCTACCAAGACCTTAAAATGGGTTCGCGTTGCATCCCCAGCATGCACCAGCACCAAATACACATCGAACGAGTGGGCGAAATGCTGACACGTGGGTCGGTCGTCGTAGCTCCAGAATGCAGTTCATGACATAATGGGAATGCAGTCTGGAACATATTTAATGTTGTAACCCTTGGCATCATGCTAACCCTCTGAAGATTTTGTATGAAATCAAACTGGCCCTCTGGACCTACCATCACCATAACCCCTTGCCTTGATGATAGTTCCTTGGCCAGTGCCTGCCGCTGGAGTTCCAATAGTATTGTGGGCTAGCCACAATATTGTTATCCTTTGGCCCCCTGCCAATGACGTTTGGCTATGTGGTACCTGATCCCATAGTTGAACTAGAAATGCATGCCCATGGCAGGGATTCTAGTGCATCCACACTCACAGTGGCATTTTCAAGGCCGGTTCCTCCACGCCAACACTGCCAAGGCCGCTATTGGCCTTTTGGGTTTGGACATCGTACACCAGCAATGATGTCCAACAGCTTCAACAATGCCAACAACCAGCAAGGCCTTCGTCCCCAAGGGCACAGCTTGCGACAATAGCAAATGCTACAGCATCATCAAGTGAGTGCCTCGACTAGCTTGACTACTTAAGAGTGCAATTCCCATGATGTGCGTAACACAGCTCACCACATGGGAAACACCAATGCAAACTCAATGACGTTCGTAACACAGCTCATTGCATGGAAAGCATCTGTAGGCAGGTCAAAACCCTACATAGATGTAACGCAACTCATCCTGGGAAAAAAACCTGTCCTACGGGAGGTCGAAGGTTAGCTAAATCAAAGGTGAAAATGCATACGACTCCCTCAGAGCACTCCAAAGAGGGATTCAGCTAAACTTCATGCTTGCCCTTTTCCTGTGCCTCCTTTCTTCCTACTTTGCCTGTTCACTCCAATGCAACACTCTCAAGTGCATCCAAGCGACGTCTCAACACTCACCGAGCGACAACCTTAGCATTTTACCTTCTACGGTGTTTCGTATTCTTTGTCAACGTCTATCGAGCCCGTTCTCTAGACGTCGACAAAGAGGGACCAATGAAACACCCCAAAAAATTTGAAGTCATTCTCGCTTCACCAGGCCTTGCAATTCATGTAAAACTACGATAGTTCTCTGGGAGGAGAATGCTCTGAAGTTAGGCCAGCCAGTTCAGAGAATTTTCTACTTTGGGCGTAAATAGGCTCTACAAATCATCTCGCTTGTCCACCCAGGTAGTTTGCCCGACCGACAACCTGCTCAGAAATGGTGCACAGAGTTGATAGCAGCCCTCAGGATGCACAAAATAGTTCGACAAGTTTTCTAAGTCACAAAGTTTGCTATGCTACGCTACGCCCCACTATGTAGCATAGCAAGCTTCAGAAAATGATTGTAGAATGAAGTGTCACACTATGCTACGCTACAAAGTGTAGCGTAGCATGGTAAAAGCTATACAGCCAATTCCATCATCCCAACTTCAAGTCCTTCAACAATGTCCCTTTCCATTAGAAAGCGGCAGACCATGTCTGCTGCTATGCTACATTGAGCTACATGGCACAGCGAGGCATTGCAATCCCGCTAAAGAGACAGAAGGTAGCTCAAAGGGCAGAATCAGAAAATTTGCAAGTCTCACAATGTAGGAAGCAGAGTTTGCAAATTGGCAAAGTTTTCACGACTAAGGCCAGTCGCTACGCTACATAGCATAGCATAGCGTAGCAAGCATGCAACACACATGTAGCAGAACGCACAACAAGATGCTACGCTACGTCGACCATGCTACGCTACAAAGCACAGCAAAGCATGCGGGTGATTCTGCGACATCAATGCACTTCACCTAATTGGACCGTTGGCACATGTCTCCAGATGCTGATGGTGCAATTACGGCATGGCAGGCTTACAGTTACAGCATGGCAGGCTCACATTATACCAGTCATGCAGGCCCAACGATCATACATGGCATGTGTAGCACCAGCAAGTCAATGTGGGCCTAGGGCACGTGGCATCCAAACTACCCCTTTTGCGTGCCCTTTAGCCCTATAAATACTTTGATGAGCAGCGCTCAAAGGGTTGCACTATCTCTGGTTGGACTATCTCTCGGTTGGCCCCTGATGTCCTAAAAATAAGCATTATAACATTGAGAGTTGAGCATTGTAAGCTTTCTGTTTGACACTACAAACAGTTAGCATTTTTAGCTGGCATTTTATTCTATCCCCTTTCTACCACCTTGGTAGAACTTGCACATTGTCAACTCCCAAGTTCTCACCTAAGTACACAACCGTTTTGCTCTACACGTCCTGCTTACTCTCGAGACCTCTGCACTCCTCAACGCTGTGCAACCGACTGTAGCCATCTTGATAAAGTAAGCTTGTAGCTTCGGAGCGGTGTACTTTTCTAACTACATTTTTACTTGGTTTCCTGCTTATTGCTGTGTTTTACATTATTTTTTGCCTTATTTACTTTTAAGCATTACTTTGCACTTTGGTTCCCACTTTCAAATTATATGTTGCAAAAGGCTATATAGACATTGACAAAGTTCCTGTCTGATCGACCAAACCGTTCAAGGCACCTCATATCTACTCACACCCAGCACAGCCCTCCCATGGGTATGGGGTTGAAATTGTTGCACCCACCGACCCCTCAGTGTTTTCCAGCCGTCGACATTTTCGATCGCTACAGGGTTCCTCTTAAATGACATAGTGATGAGGAGAAAACCCTTAAACTAAGTTCCTCACTGAAGCCTTAATATGCTCAAGACATCACCAAGATCTTATAGAGAAACATTAAGGAATTTTCCTAGTCATATGAAGATAGCCCAAGCCTAGACCCATGTCTAGTCCACCACAACATCATACTAGATCCTAGCATTAGACCAGTTAACCAAAATTATATAAGATTAGACTTGATTTTGCCTTGGTAGTTTGTGAGAAAATCTCAAAGCTCTACCAAGCAAGCTTCATTAGGGCTATTGGTTACAAAGAATGGGTATGCAACATAGTGGTAGTCCCTAAGAAAAATTTGAGCATTTGTATTTGCATTAATTTTTGAAACCTAAATAAAGCAACTATCAAGGATGACTTTCCTTTTCCTAGGATTGATCAACTTATTAATACTACAACCAAACATACATTGTTGCCCTTTATGGATGGTTTCTCAAGATATAACCAATTTAGGATCAACCCAAATCACCAACTTACCATAAGCTTTATGATCCCATGGGGTAATTTTTGTTATACCATGATGCCCTTTGGCCTTAAGAAATTTTGAGTAACATACCACAAATCCATGACCTATATCTTCAGTGATTACATGTTAGATTTTCTTGATGATTACATAGATGACATAGCTATGAAATCTAAGGTAGTCAACAACCATGATAATGACCTAAATCTTATGCTTAAATGATGCCTCAAATACAAGCTTAGGATCAATCCTAAGAAGTGCATCTTCAATGTTAAAACCTGTAAGATGCTTAACTTTGTAGTCTCGGAGGTAGGGATACACATAGATCCTAATAAGATTAAGGCCATATCCAAATTAGTAGCACCTATCAACCTTAAAGATCTTTGGCGATTATAAGGAAAACTACAATTTATTCATAGGTTTATCACTAGGCTTATAGATAAGTTATAGTCCATTCAACACTTACTTAAGAAAGGAGTTCACTATGAGTGGATGGCTTAATGCCATGAGGCCTTTGAAAATCTTAAGCAAGAGTTGACACAACTACCAACAGTCTATCCTCTATAATAGAGTAAACCATTTTTCATTTACCTTGCCTTCTCTAATACATTTTATTACCTTTCTACTATGTCAAAAATGTGATGATGAAGTAGAAATACCTATATACTACCTTAACCATGCATTAGTTGCCCACGAGACACAATACACTGAAGTGGAGAATTATTGTCTAGCACTAGTCTTCTCTTTGAAGAAATGAAGACACTACCTCTTCATAAGTCAATTCAATGTAATTTGCAAGGATAACATACTCAAAGCCATAATGACCAACATCTATGAAAGTATCTATATAGCCTGCTAGAAAGCCATAACCATGGAGTTCAACATTCATTACATCACTCAATCCTTAACAAAGGGTCAAGCTATAGTTGCACAACTCACAATTTCACTTGTCGATGACCAAGTAGCCATAGATCTTGAGTTCCATGATGAATACGTTAAAAAAGTTAACCAAGTACCTAAGGGTTATGAAGCAATTATGAAACTTCAATGGAGTTTCAACTACCCATAGGGCTATTGTTGTTGCCATCGTAACATTCCCATTTGGTGAGATCTAACCCTTTGCCTATCATTTTGGGTTCCCATGTATCAAAAACATAGAAAATTATGAGGGTTTGATCAAAGGAATGATGGTAGCTCATGACCTAGAAATTAGATGCCTAGCCATCAAGGTGATTTACAACTTGTGGTTAACCAAGTAACTAAAGTCTATGCATGCAAAGTTAAGCACTTACAACCTTACTATGACCTAAGGAAGTAGTTCTTACAAAACTTCATAGAAATTGATGTCCAACACATACCTAGAAATGAAAATGTCATAGCATATGCAATTGAAACATTAGCCCTTAGTATGATGCTATATGTGTTTAGCAAGTTTCCCACCTTAATTGTTGATTATGCTACTCCCATCATGCAAAATATTAAGGATACCTTTAATGTCATCATTCATACTACTCCTCCCAAGGAGTGATATGATGATATCAAAGTTCTTACCTTATGCATGGTGAATCATCACAAGGCTTGACTACTACTCGGAAGGATGCCATATGCAAGTGATCAAAGTAGTATGTCATCCTAGGTGATAACACACTATGTCAATGATCCTATGATGGCATACTCCTAAAGTGCTTAGGTAAAATTGAAGCCACAATAGTCCTAGAGGGCATTCATAAGGATGTTTGTGGAGGACATATAGGACCAAGATCCATGGCTACTAACATTAGATAGTTAAGCTACTATTGGCCCCATATGGAAAATGACTACTTGCAAAAGGTTAAGTGATGTGACACATGCCAATGGTATAGCAACCTAATACATGTACCACTAACTAAGTTACATACAACCTAGATAACATGGTTGTTTCAATGATGGGGGTTGGATATCACTAGACCTATAACACCTAAGTCTTCCATAGGACATAACTTCATCATTATGACAACCAAATACTTCACCAAGTGGGTTGAGGCTATTCCCCTAAGGAAGACTAGATTTGAACAAATTTGCAAGTTTGTCTTAGATAACACTGTAGCTTGTTTTGGCATATCCATGATCATAGTTATGAACAATGTACCTTAATTTAGTAGATAAGAAACCAAGGATTTCTTTCACAACCTAAGCATTAAGCATTCTTTCTTATCACCTTACTACACTCAAGCTAATGGATAAGCCAAAGCAAGCAACAAGGCCATCATCAACTTGCTCGAGAAGATGCTCAAAAATAGCAAGCAAAAGTGGCATGAGAAACTTGTCCATGCACTATGGGCATACCAAATAACCTATCACATGGCAATCAACATGACCCCTTCTAGCCTTGTTTATGATTCTAAAGTTATTTTACCTCTTGAGTTGTAGGCTCCAACACTTTGAGTAGCCTTGACCGACTTCATCAAAGACAAGAAAAACAAGGAGTTGCAAATGGCAATCCTAGATTCAGTGGAGGAGCAGCATATGTAAGGTCTTGCTCACATCAAGCACTATCAAGAGAGGCAGAAGCAACAACATCACCATGACTTGATCATGTGCAAGTTCAACGAGGGGGACCTTGTCCTTAAGGTTATCCATGAGCATGTGAACAAATTCTTAGCTAACTGGGAAAGGTCCTTTCTTGTCACCAAATCCTATGGGAATGGAGCATTTAGAATAGTTGACATGGATGGAAATGAGCTAACCAATGTACTCAATCATTCCTATATAAAGCCATACTACATGTAGCTGATAATCATCAACAAGTTAGCCTAATTTCAGCAATCTGCTACAACCTTAAATTGGCAACATGGCTTGCGAGCACCATAAACTGGTATCATGGCCCACCATGACCTTAAACTAGCAATCTTGGTGACCTTGATAACCTAATTCTCATGTGACATGTATGCATTGTAGCATTATAATATGAAATGGTGTTTTGTATACTTTGTCGATGCTTCTTAGGTTAATGCTATAGACACCAACAAAGAGGGGCCATTTAAACACCACAAAACTTTACATGTTATAACCAACCTTCATCATGTAGCTTTCAGCCCATGAAACCTGAGGCAAAACATCATTGTAAATTATTGTAACCCACAATGGGTAATTTCACATACTTTACACTCTTGGGGGTGAAAAATGCCTCATAAGTGGTCAAAGCCTCATTCCCCAAGTGAAAAGGGTTAACTAGTGTCTATATTTGGGCTTGGGGGTCAAAAATGCCTTTTAGAATGCCAAAAAAAAGGCAATTTGATGGGTTTTATAGGGTTGTACATTTTTCTACGCTAGAAACACATGTAGGGGGGTAGATCTCACATACCTTTAGCATGGAAGGGTGGGGGTTTTGTAAACTTTCCCTCTTCAACATGTAGACCAAATGCATAGCCTGGAAACTTTCCCTCTCAATGTGGAAGTCCCAAC
>MNCI01028891.1:4121-56833 GCA_015680685.1 Gnetum montanum | reverse complement strand
CCCCCCCCCCCCCTCCCAGCTTGGAAACTTTCCCCTTTAGCTTAGAAAATTTTTCCCCAACCTAGAAAATTTCCCCCCTCAACATGGAAAGTTCTTCCCTACCCCACTCCACTCCCCCCTCCCCAGTGTGGAAAGAATCTTTTCCCCAATGTGGAAAATTCAATCCCTTAGTGTGGAAGCCACAAAAAGTAAAATTCATCAATACATGCACTTCAACATTGACCAACCACTTCAACAAGCATGGTGGAGATCTCAGCATGGAAGATTCATCTCTAGCATGAAAGGTATGCCTCAATTACTATTTATAGTAAAAAAAATGACCATAGGGGAAAGCACTTACTATGAATAGTAAACCTCTAAATTTGAGTACCCATTTCACCTATATTTGATAGCCAATTTGCAGAAAAATTACATCAAATTTTCATTAATTTTGTAGCCATTTAATAGCCAATTTACAACCAAATCATAGCCAATTTCTAGCCCCATTTATGGCCCAAAAAACCTATAAAAGCCAACCTCAAACACCATTTATAGGTTCAACAATTTTAATCAAGGTTGAGCAATTTTTCAGTAAGGTTCTAGAATTTTGAAGCATTTTTTTGACAAGACTCAACACTTACAAGAATTCAAACAAAATTCTCTATTCCACACTTTGGGCATTCTCAAGCACTCCAAAGCTCTTGCAAGTTTCCATACTTACATTCTCTTGAACCCCAATCTAGGTGCATTGTGACTCAATTGGAAAATCCTAGATTGTAGCAGTAGAGGAAGGTTTAGTAGCATCAAGAGTGTCTTAGCACCTAGATCATGGAGCAGACATCAACTATAATAGGCTTTGAACTCTTGCACAATTGAACCCCCTTTTTTTCTCATCTAGTCATCATTTGTACACATTTCTCTAACTTGTTCTTTATTCTTTTCCAATAAAGTTTTAAGTTTTTGGTTTTTAGTTTTAAATTAAATTTTATTTTCTGTGCATTATTCAGATCTATTTATATTCCCACGTTTCACATCTTATAAGTCCTAGGTTAATCTTTTGAATTGGTCAAGGTGCCTCGAATCCCATTTCTCTCATAGAGGTCCTAGGGATTTGGGGTTGGGAAACTGCTTCCACCATAGATCCTTGGTTTATATTCTAACAATCAATATTTTTGGATGCAACAAGGATCTAAAGACCTAAAAAGAGAAATGAACTAGGATTCTATCAAAGATTCAAAGTTTAGCATTTGACATGTTAGATATAGCTAACCAAAACTTAGAGAAGGTAGAAGAAAGGATTTTGGAGATGTACAAAGAAATGCATGGTAAGTATCAACATTTAGGAGCTAGTTTATTTTATCTTATGAAATGATAAAATATAAATAACTACCTATCTTATCTTGTTTTTTTGTGTAGATCCTAAGGAGAGCAACCAAGGACCAATGATTGAACAAACTCCTATGCAAGTTGATAAAAAATAGGAGGAATATTTTGAAAATGATAAATAAGGTAAGGTTATGACATTTAAACATTAGTTTTGTGCATCATTTGTATTTTACATAGAGGGATATATTCTTTGTAAAACATCAAGTATAGATGACATTCCAAAAAATAACGTGCAATGTTAAATATTATGACATACATAAGTTATAGAAATTTTATAAGGTAAAAAAGTTTAAGTTTTTATGTTTTTTTTTTGTTCATTATCACTATATTATGAATTTTATAAAAATGGTATGATGAATTAATGTTAAGTAACTACTTATCACTTAACATTACCTACTAACAATAAGTAATAAATAGCAAAAAGAAAATAATAAAGTTTTAACATGAAATTTCAATGTCATACTAACAAGCCCTAGTAGATGTCTACCACTTACAAGAAATGAAGAATAAGATATGGGAGTTGATGAAGAGAGTTAAGTGCAAATAAAATTTGCAAACAATGTACAATGTCAAATGTTATGAGACACACTATTTGTAAATTTTGTAAGATATTCATTTTCAATTAATCATAATTATGTATCATGAAAGTCATGAAAACAATGCAATATATTAATGTTTTATAATGATTCACTATGATATGACTTGATAATAGTAAACAATAAGAATGAAATGAGAAAAAAGGTATCTAACAAGTACTAGTAGATGTCCATTAGCTAGGAGAAGTGACAAAAAAAACAAACAAGATATTTCAAATCTCATGCACCTAACATTATAGTGTTAGTGATGAACTTTTCAATAGTTCTATAAGAAGAAAAAGAGGATGATTTTTTGTTAGGAGTAGAGATCTCAAGCTCATGCATCTAACATTATAGTGTTAGTGATGAAATTTTTTAGTAGTTCTGTAAGAAGAAAAAGGGGATGATTTTTATTTAGATGTAGATATGTCAAGCTCTCCAAGATGTAATTCCATGAATCTAGTATCAAAGATAGACTCATCATTCAAGTCTATAAGTTTTTAGTATTGGCAAAGTCCTTATAAGAAGATGTAACTGTAGTTTAACATATAGGTTCAATTTTAATATCCGCTAGTTCTACACTAAGTTAATAAGGTCATGCTTCATGATCTAAGAAGGAAAAAACACTTAAAATCTACATATCGGCTGAGATGGTTATCTCATGGTTTTGGAAAAGGAAGTAAATCTTTTTTTGTATAGGAGATGATAATGCATTATGTTAAGTTAGTCAAGGATGTTCTAGCACTCTATTCATATAAAGAAATTTACATATGACCATAAAAAGGGCTTCAAACCTTATGAAGAATGGCTCCCTACTATAACAAAGAAACCTAATGAGTAGCCTAATGAATTAAGGCTTCCTAGATTGGAAGATAGAATAAGTTAGAAACTTATTCTTTCTCTAACAAATCAATTAAGGCTCCCTAGATGAAATGTTACAAGATTTATTTTCTAGTTTCAAAGCTAAAAAAATTCTTTTAGGTTCTAAGGGATTTTGAAATATCTCCTACCACTAATTATCCACATGCATACTATATGGTTCACTTTCCACTAATATCTTATCTTATCTATATGATATTGAATGTCATACTTTAGATTCCTATAGTTGTCTATGTCATGACTAGAAGTCTTATAATAATAGTAGTACTTTTAGTAGTCATACCACTTAGATACATCAAGGTTACCCTTTGATCTATACAAAGGATTCATTGCTATGAGTCAAATGTAGTGATAACATGCTCTTACATGATTGAAAGCTTATTTTCTCTTAAGGTGGCCATCCCTAAGAATATTGTTAAGAAGCAAAGAGCACCTCATGGGTATCATGGTGTATTATTATTTTTTAGTTTAAGATCTACATTGTTGGCTTGAAGAATAAGCAGTTGAGGGAGAATTAGTTTTCTATTATAAAAAGAAGAAACATCATAAAATGTTGGTTGTTCCTTCTCTTATTTCACAGCCTTGTTGGCTTTGTTACAGATTGTTAAGAATTCTTGATCATCGCATTGAATAGCATCTTCTTTAATGCATCTGAAAGCTAGGATAGTATCGTTTAGAGAATGAAGCTTCAGATAAGTCATCCTCTTCTAAATGTGATCATTGAATATAACTTCAGATATGGCATTCCTTTGAAAGATACAGTAACTTAGTTGATGTCACTACCCACCAAGAAATGAACTAGATGATAGGCTCATTTGCAACTTGCTTGACAGCTATGAATAACATGAAATTAGTGCTTTAAGAGACATTGAACTTGAAACATTAAAAAAAGTAACTAACAAATATTCCAATGAGGTAATAGAACCATGAGGCAAGCATCTATATCATTCCAAAGCTCTTCCAAAAAAAGAGTTAGAGAAATATCTCACTACAATATGAGGGTAAGAGGTAAGAATCATGTGTATATTCCTAAATGTGATCACATGATTCATTGGATCCCCTACTTCACCATTGTCCTTTGTAAAATATGGCAGTAAAACTTCCTTAAGTAAAAATGACAAGGTAACAATAAATCTTATATGGTTACTTAGAACCATATCCAAGAAAATAGAAGAATTTTCTTACATGATCAATGGATTAGCTAATTTTTCTTTAGTGCTTTGAAGATAAAGCATAGCATAATTGAGTAGTGCTAACAAATACAAATTTATTTCAGAAAATTAACATATAGGTTGAACTATAGTGGTAGGTGGTGATGTCAAAGGAAGATGCAAGTACATAATGTGTCTAAATGTAGTAGAAGTAGGTATGCCTAAAAAAATAGAATCATTCAAGTATTAAAAAAAATAATGGTACACTACCAAATTGGAAAATGCTAAATAGTAATGGAGTAGTAGAAATAGGAAATGAAATGGATGGAAATAAATTTATGGTAGACTAGGATTAAGAAATCGAATATGTTGATCCAAAATATGGATCAAAGAATTTAAAGAAGGAAAGAGGGTTGCTAACATTGTTAGGAGAATAAAAATGGCAACCTAGAGGAATAAAACTCAAGTGAAGTCTAAGTGATCTCATGTTGGGAAAAATAAATCTAGGTGAAGAACTTTGAGTAACTATGACACTAATGTTATGTATATGATGTGACAAAAGGTTAGTCTTTCCAATCTCTTTAGCTGATTATTTTTCATCTTCATCTATTGGATAGACATCTAATTCAAAGGCTATGATTCCCCTTTTCCTCTAACAATGATGTAAGGACTAAGAGATTGATACATGATAGTTCTCATTCTAGCCTCTTCAATTCATAGATGTATCCTTTCCTATATTTTTCTCTCACCCCATGATGAATTCTATAAATTTCTTGACTTTCCCATGATCTAGTTGATGATTTGGATTATGGAATAAAGAAGGAAGAGCATTGGCTTGTTTATATTATGACATGAGCTTGAATATCTTTGGTGTGAGGAAGTAGTCTAGCTCTCATTTCTCATAGGTTGTCTTATAGTTCCTTTGGCTTAATCCTTTAGAGAATCCTTGATTTCTCTTTAGATTAATGAGTCTTTGAAGCTTAAAATATTCTAACTTCAAAGATGATGTCATAGTTGTAAAAGTATCATAACAGTAACCATGACTTTATAAGTTTGTTACCAGAGCTTCAGTTTTTCCTATAAATAAGTTTGAAATTGAAATAAAAAGGAAAATTATTTTTTTAGACAAGATGTAAAAATTATAAAATAATCAACATAACATTAGTGTTTTGACATGACATTTTATTATGACTTAGAAAAATATGAAAAAAAAAAGAAAATCCTAGAAATAACATGAATTTCTTAGAGGTCATCCTTCTAGTGCCAAAAAGATACTGTAGTTAGAATCATCTTAACTTGAGATTCTATAAAACCCTACACAAAAATGAGCTAAGAATTCCATAGCTACTAAATTTTCTAAAGAAAAAAAATTCTCTAAATCAAAAGTGGACTTTAAGATCATTAGAAAATCCAACAATTTAAGATAGGTTTTTTCTCAAACATAAGTGAATAACAAGAAGAAACAATGAATGAAATAGCTAGTTCATTGATGGGCATGTGTCCAAGCATGTGTTCATGCATTGACACTTATGCATTGATGTAGTGTCTATCTTTGCCTATAAATATGTGAGCACCCATTGCATATTGGGCACATTTCAGTCATTTTAGTAGCTATACTCTTGTAGTTTCGTTTCATGATCTTAGAAAATAGTCAGTGAGTGCCTTTAGTGTGAATTTGTGTCAGTTGTATAGTGTCTTATTAGAGTGGCATTGTACTTGGACACATTCCATGAACAGAAATAAGATCAAGATTGATCCAATGCACTTTGACTTAGAATAACTTTACTTTCAATGCAATTTACTTTTTATTTACTTAGTTAATATTTACATTTCCATGCACATAAATAAATCAACAAAATAAGCATGACTAGTTTTCAGCATAAACATGTGTTCACTTGGTAATTTTAGCAACATTATTACTTGCTTCGCCTAGTAGAATAATGCTTGATAACCCTACTACTAGATACGTGAATTTAGGATGTGTGCGGCAAGCTAGGAATGCACATTCATTTCCCTTAGGCTAGTTTATAATTTATCTTCTTATTGTTAATTAGATTAAATAATTAATTTCTATATTATCATTAAGTTTAGTTTATGGCCATAACAACATCAATAATCATATGTTCCACTTTAGAATAAATCATACATGACAAATCTACCACTAGTCCAAGTGGGAAGATAGCATCCTATGATCAATGCTTAACAATCTAGATTCCACGCTAGTCCCATCCATGGAATTCGACCGAATCGTGTATGAATATTTGTGATTCACATCATTTGACATAGGCGGTACCTATTTCTCATCATTAATGCCATTTTTGGGGATGGTGCTAGTTATCTAGATCAGTTATATTATAAAAATCACTGTAAAAGTATTAATGATTTATCTTTTAGAAAATATTAATATTTTAAGTCACACACATTAATAAATGAAACCATGTCTTCTTCACATAGGGCCAAAAATGCATCACATGATGAGGACACTAGTAGGAGAAATGGTAGGTTCTATACTGAAGAGAATTGGAGTGAACAACCTTAAGCAAGGGTTTCATATGCTCATTTAAACCCTTACTACACTCAAATTCTATGTTCAACTAATGCATACAATACTAAAGGAGATGGAGTAAGTCCTAGAACAAAGAGGGCCTCAAGGCCTATGACCTCCTCTAAACCTAGAAAAGATAAATCAAGGGACTGTGGGGGAAGATATAGAAGCCATGGTAATTCTCCCAGTTCTTCATATTTCTCTTCCCCTTCAATGTCTAGTTTTAATGAAGATGAACATAGGTATAAAGATAGAGCTCCACTAAGGGGTCAAGATGAAGATAGAGATAGAACACAAGGGCATGGTTAAAGACATAAAAGTGAGCATAGACAAGATCATCATAATCAGACAAATAGAAATAGAGATTATTACCATGACATGTCTAATGTAGTTGGCTACTAGGGACATGACACAAATTAGGGAGGCATTTAGAATATTCCATAGGCATTAAAGGGAAAGTTGCATCAAATGGCTTGACATGAGCAACATTCCTAAATTTAAGGGAGGCTATAATTCTAATCCACAACATCATTTACAAGCCTTCCATGATGCCTATACCTTACAAAATATCAAAAGTAAGTGGAAAAAGCTTAAGCTCTTTCCTAGGACACTAATAGAAAAAGCTGAAAGTTGGTATAGATCATTGGAACCAGATTCAATCCATCAGTGTTCCACAATGCTTGAGCTTTTCAACTTAAAATACCAAACATATGCGAGAGTGTCCAATCTAAGAAAATAAATTCAAGGATGGAAGCAAAAAAACACATGAATTCTTGGATGTGGCCTTGGATAAATACTATTCTCTACTACATAGATGTCCATGCCATGGTTTTTCTTAAAAAGAGTAGCTTCTATAAATCATAGATGGGCTTCATAATAAAATGAGGAAGATCCTTGGAATCTATGTGTAAGGTCAATTATTAGGATTGAAAGCCCATCAAATACAAGGGCTAGTTAAGCAAGTGGCAAAAGAAGAAGGAGAGCTATGTGTTGGTGCTAGAAGTCTCAGTTGCTATAATGGAAAACCAAAAGATCCAAGCATCAAAATAGTTTTAACCTTGAATCCCAAGGGCCTCCAAAAAATTAAACTCAAGGTACCTTAGTTAGTCTGGTTGATCACCCCATGGATTTGTGGAATATAAATGGATTTGGCAATGAAAATGTAAATGTACATGTAGAAAAAATCAACAATGATAACAAAAACAAAAATGTAAATGAAAACAAAAATGGCCCTGAAATGGAAATGGAAATGGGATTGCAATTAGAAAAATAATGCAAAAATGGAAATGGAAAGTAAAAATTGCACAAAATCAATAACCGAATTTATAAAAAAATATAAAAGAATTATTTTTAGAATATACAATATTGTGCCAATGGAACAGGAAATTGCTAGCCAAAGCTTGAAGTCTGTTGGAGAAGGCTACCTTCATGATCTAATTCCTTCCATGTTTTTGACCTATTGTAATTTTTTCTCAATTTTCACCAAATATTTTTTGTAGGAGTGGGAATGATGTTGCATGTTTAAGGTAATGAAAACTTACATTGAAATCTCTATGCCTAATGTAGTCCAAGTTTCTACCACCAAATGGCACTACTAGCTAAGGATGTAATGACTGCAAGGCATTTTCATGGCTACTGGTGGAGATGGAAATGAGATAAGATCTACACATTTAATAGCAATGATAATTACATGGGGGTGTTTGTGCCTAGTGTAGTGCTAGTTTCTGCTACTGAAAATGTAGTTAGGTTGCAAATTCATTTGATGGGTAATGGAAATGGTTGTGAAAAATGGAAAAATGAAAATGATGTTACTAGTAATAAAAATGCTAAGTGCCTAAACTGCCAAAATGTAGAATAGATACCATAGTGCTAAAAATGTCCAAAATTCAAAACCTAGAAATGGTGTTAACATTGGGATTTTATAGGTTTGGGTTGCCATTTTTGCCCTTGTTGTTGATTACCATTGATTGTAGAAAAAGTGGCATTAATTATGGATTTGCAATGGTTACTGCTACTAGCATAGTCAAGCAAATACTACTAGCATAGTTAGCCAACTACTGCCAATGTAGTCAGTCAACCACTACTCAACATAGTCAACCAACTACTACTAGCATAGTCAACTAACTACTGCCAGCGTAGTTAGTATTTGTGGTAAGTCCAAAATCAACTACACCTACAAAACCCATTTGTTTACTATACATAATAAACAGAATTTTGTGACTATGCTAAAGGCTTTGGAAATGAGAAATGAAAAAGTATTGGAAAATAGATAGATGGAAAAAAACTACAAAAATGGTGGAACCCATTGGAAAGTGGTGTGCTTGGTAAAGACTTTTGTCTAGCTTTTTTTGACTTGGGATGCATGTGTTTGCTAGTGTTAAATAAATGTTCATCCCAACAATCCCAACACTGCATCTCTACCTAGTGCTATTGATGACTACATTGGCTAGTATATCTACTGTGGCTACTGTGCCTATTGAAGATGTCTCTAATGTAGTTGGGGCTATACTGCCTACAAAAACCCATGAAAATACCATTTTTAGCCATTCTAAAGGTGTTTTTGACCTTTCCAAGGCTAGATATGGACAAAGGATTACCTATTTCTAGTTGGGAAATGAGGTAGTAACAAATTTTGAAGCATTTTTTGGCCTTAAAAATTTGAAATATGCAAGATTATAGCTTATATACTACAAATCCTACATTTACAATGCAACTTTGCCTCAATCTGAAAAGTGGGATTTGCAACATGAATTTTGATGGTGTTTTATTATCCCCTCTTTGTTGATGTCTAGAGGACTAACCTAAGAGACATCACCAAAAAATACAAAACATCATTACAGGTCCATCACCAACATCTTTACTCTGTGTTTGATTCAGTAATTTCAAACTATGCCAAAAGTGCTCATAATGATGAAGTGAGGCTTTAATGATGGAATAGTAATGAGGTCATGGAGAAATGATTATGAGGGCTACCAAATATAGCACAAATAGTTTAGGCTATGCACTTTGTGTTTAGAAGTGTGGTTCACTTAATAGATTCATTTGAGGAATCAACACTTCACTTCAAGCCAAAATGTGCTCTTTGCCAAGGCTAATTTTAATGTGGTTTCCCCATTGAGTAAGCAATTTTACACTCAATAGACTTGCGTTTTTCCCATTGAACGAGGTGTGCTATGCCTGATGGACATAGCATTTTCCCATTGAAAGAGGTATCTTACATTTAGTAGACTTGAAGTTTTCCTATCGAATAAGGTATGTTATGCTCAATGGACTTATCATTTTCCCACTAAACAAGATGCGTTACATTTAAATGGACTTAGAGATGGATCATAATGAAGGGATGTCATATGGCCATGAAGCATGAATGTTAGCATAGGTCAACATTGTTTCTTAAGATTATATTTAGGCTACTAGGCTGGGTTCACAAGAAATGATATGGAACAAGCACTCTTGGATAGATTCAATGAATTTTGTGCATCAATGTTATGTGGTGACTAGTTGCCATGATGAGTTGCAAACTTGTGATGGATCCAGGCTTTATTCTACAACCACAACTCCAAGAGAACCCAAAAACTAGAGAGAGAAATCATGTTGCTACAATTGGATACATTACATTATGAAGGATAGTTCAACCAATCTAACTACCCAAGGTTACATGTTATCATTCGAAGGTGTTGGGAGGCTACATTGCCAGTTTAGGACCTGGATAGGTTGTGGTGTTAGTTTAGGATCATAGTGAATCATAGAGATTAGGCTCACTTGCTAATGGTTTTCAAAAGTTTTGCCTCTACAGTCTACATGTAGTATGATTTTAGAAAGGAATGATTGGCTGGATTGGCTAGCTCATTCCCATCCATGTCTACTATTCAGTAAGCCTCATTATCATAGGCCTTAGTGATTCAAAAGGATCCTTCCGAGTTTGCTAAGAATTTGTCCACATGCTCACGAATAGCCTTGATCTTGTGCTTGCCCAAGTTGTGATGATGTTGTTGTTTTTGCCTCTCTTGATAATGCTCTATGTCAACAAGCGTTTACATTTGCTACTCCTCCACTAAGTCCAGGTCCATGATTCGTAACTTCTTACTCTACTCATCATTGATGAAGTCAAATAAGACCACTTGAAGTGATGGTAACTACAACTTAAGAGGTAAAATAGCTTTAGAATCATAAAAAAGGCTATAAGGGGTCATGCCTGTTGTGGTACAGTATGTCATTCTATAGGCCCAGAGTGCATGGACAAGCTATTCATGCCATTTGCACCTATTGTTGTTGAGCATCCTCTTGAACAAGTTAATGGTGGTCTTTTTGCATGCTTTGGCTTGTCCATTGACCTAAGGGTAATAAGGTGATAATAAAGAATTCTTAACGCCTAGGTTGTGACAGAAATTCTCTATTTCTTAGCTACTAAACTTTGGTTCATTATCTGTGACTATGGTCATAGGTATACCGAAACAAGCTACTATGTTATCCAAAATGAACCTACAAACCTGTTTAGATGTAATCTTCCTTAGGGGAATAGCTTCAACCCAATTAGTAAAATATTTGGTTGAAGTAATGATGAACCTATGCCTTGTGAAAGACTTAGGCATTATAGGTCCAATGATATCTAATCCCACCATTGAAATGACCAAGTAATCTGAGTAGTATGTAACTTAGGTGGTGGTACATGTATGAGGTTGCTATGTCATTGGCATGTATCATAGGTTTTGATCTTCTAAAGTCAATCATTTGCAATATAAGGCCGGTAATAACCTAACCATCTAATCATAGCAACCATGGATCTAGGTCCTATATGTCCACCACAAACACCCTCATGAAATTGCTCTTAGATTGTTCTAGCTTTGGCTCTACCCAAGCACTTTAATAATATTCCATCGTAGGATCATCGACATAATGTGTTTTCATCTACAATGACATTGTTTTGATCATTTATGTACAATGTCCTTTTGAGTGGTAGTCAAGCCTTATGAAGATTCACCATGTATAAGCTAAAACTTGATATCATCATCCCACTTCTTTATAGAAGTAGTATGAACTATGACCACAAATGTATCCTTAGCACTCTACGTGATGAGGATAGCAAAATCCCTAGTTAAGATGGATAACTTGCTAAACACATCTATCGTAACATTGAGTGCAAGTGTTCTAATGGCATTGACTATGGTGTTCTTATTGCAAGGTATATTTTTGATATCAGCATTTGTAAAATGTTGTAATAGTTTCTTTCGTAAGTCATAGTAAGGTTGCAAATGTTTTGCTTTACATGTGTAAACCTTGGCTACTTGGTTAACCACAAGTTGTGAATTGCCCTTGATTATCAAATACTTAATTCCTAGATCACATGCTGCCATCATTCCTCTAATTAGACCTTCATACTCTGCTAAGTTGTTGGTGAATGGAAACTCAAAATGATTGGCAAAGGATCAAATTTCACCAAATGGGAATGTCATGATGGTAGTAGCACTAGCCCCATGGGTAGTTAAAGCTTTATCAAAGTGCATGACTACCTCATAGCCCTTAGGCACTTGGCTAATGGTGTTAACATATTCGTTTGGGAACTTAGGGTCCATGGTTGCTTGGGCATCAAAAGAAAAAATTGTCAGTTGTACAGTTATAGCTTGATCTTTTGTTGAATATTTGGAAATGTAATGAAGGTCCTACTCTATTGTTATAGCTTTCCATTGGGCTATATGGCTACTCTCATAAATATTAGTCTTTATGATCCTAAGTATGTTGTCTCTGCAAATGATGTTGACTTGGCTTCTAAAGAGGTACTGTCTCCATTTCTTCAATGAGAAGACTAGTGCTAGCTAGTACTTCTCTACTTTAAAATATCCAGTCTCATGGGCAACTAATGCATGGCTAAGGTAGTATACTTGCATTTCTACTCCATCATCACATTTTTTACAAAGTAAACAAGCAATGGGCATGTTAGAGATGGCAAGGTAGATATAAACTGTTTTACCCTCTTGTGGAGGATATACTGTAGATAGTTATGCCAACTCTTTCTTAAGGCTTTTAAAGGCTTCTTGGCATAAAGCCATCCACTCATAGTAAACTCCTTTCTTAAGTAAGTGTTGCATGGATTGTAACTTATCCATAAGCTTAGCCATGAACCTACAAATAAATTGTAATCTATCTTGTAATCCCTAAATCTCCTTAAGGTTAGCAGGTGCTACCATGTTGGAGATGGCCTTAACCTTATTAGGGGCAACACGAATCCCTGCATTAGACACTACAAAGCCAAGCATCTTACTAGTCTTGATACCAAAGACACACTTCTTAGGATTAAGGAATCTTTTAAGCACAAGGTCTAAACCATTAGCATGGTCATTGGTCACTTTGGACTGAATTACTATATCATCTACATAATTGTTGAGTAATCCTAACATGTAATCACTAAAGATATAACGCATGGCTCATTGATAGATTGCTCCTATGTTCTTAAGGAAAAATGGCATCATAGTGTACCAAAATGTACCCCAAGGGGTCATGAAGGTTATGCTAAGTTGATGTTTTGAATTGATTCTAATCTAGTTATATCCTAAGAAACCATCCATAAAGAACAATAAGGCATGTTCAATCATGTTATCAATGCGTTTGTCAATACTAGGCAAAGGAAAGTCATCCTTGATGGTTTCTTTATTTAGATCTCAAAAATCAATGTAAATACGGATACTCCCATTTTTCTTAGGGACTACCATGATGTTGGAGATCCACCCTGTATAGTCAACAACGTTAATGAAACCAACTTGATAGAGCTTGGTAATTTCATCACGAACTACCAAGGCTAACTCAGGGCTAATCCTACATACTTTCTACCTAACTAGTATAATGTTAGGACTGAGTATGATGTTGTGTTGAANTTTTTTTGTCATTAGAATAGCATATGTTTACCAAAGTATCTTATATCATTTTGGCATGATTTACTCATTTTTACCTAGGTCCCACTTAATGTGCTTATGGTTGACNCACTTAGGTTCAAAGGCAAGGTAATTTACTACCAAGTGTCCATACTTCAATCCTGCATGTCAACCATAAGCACATTAAGTGGGACCTAGGTAAAAATGAGT
Source organism: Gnetum montanum (assembly GCA_015680685.1). Taxonomy (NCBI): domain Eukaryota; kingdom Viridiplantae; phylum Streptophyta; class Gnetopsida; order Gnetales; family Gnetaceae; genus Gnetum; species Gnetum montanum. The sequence goes on along the minus strand of MNCI01028891.1, from coordinate 43,245 downwards.
AAATCATGCCAAAATGATATAAGATACTTTGGTAAACATATGCTATTCTAATGACAAAAAAAAAATGAAAACAAGATCAACCAAGGCTATAATAGATAAATAATAACCAATGGGATCAAAAAAAGATCATTTAAGATCATACAAAAGCCATAAGAGAAAAAATAAAGGGACCATGTTAAAAACAAGAAGCTATATAAATTCAATTGATGAGAAAGAAGGTTAACAATGTAAAATGAGGCTAAAAACAAGGTCAAATTGACAAAAATGGAATATATATGGAAAAATTGGCTAATACTGGTTAAACAAGGTGAGATTTTTCTAGTTTTAGGCCTTAATGAGCCATCGTATGGGGCTACAAGGTTGTTGAAAGAGTTTGGGCACTTTAGTAGGTCATTTTGGGGCTATTTTAAAGCAAAATTAGCACCTTTTCTTATGACTACGTTGGGTCCTACTAGTGACTATGCTAGCCCAACATAATCTCACCTTCTCCTAGCATAGTTGATCTTCAGAGGTCGTTTCCAAGGATTGGTATGATCATTTTCAAGCTTCCAATGATCTACAAAATTACCACAAGGGGTAGGAATTAAATATTAGTATGTTTTGGCATCATTTGGATCCTCAAAAAGTGGGAAAATCTTGTTACTAGTGATGACTACAATGGGGTACTAGGTCCCAAAATAGTCACAAGTGAATTCATGAGTTCATGGGGTTTCCAAGGCCAAAACAAAGTGAAACTCATACTTGGTAGGCATGGGGATAAGGTTTTGATCATTCTAGATTGAATTTGGATCATTCTGAGTTTCTTATTGTCAATTTGTTTTCTACATTTTCCTTCCCAGTGGGACTACACTAGCCCAACATAGTCCCTAGTTTCCTCAACATAGTGAGGAGTGGGAAATGAATTTTGATCAATTTGAAGGCTTCATCAACTATCTTAATGGGCTTCTGGGATCACTGGTGTTGCCAACTAGGGTTTTGATGCACAAACTAACATTTTTCATGCTTACTTGGGCCTTGGATGGCTAAAAAGCATGAGACTATGCTATGCATGTAGTTTCCAATGTAGTCAAGAATCCCATATTGAAAAAGGTTGAACAAGGCTAGATTTTGCCCTCTTTCCCAAGGTCCTAGGTTTTGAGCATGTTCTAGTAGGTTTTTCAATGTTTCTGGGAGTTGATTTGGGTAGCTCTAAGACAATTTTTGGCCATGTTTATGGGGACTACACTAGGATTGGGTAGGGACTACGTTGGTCCAACATAGTCCCAATCTCCTTACAAACATAGTCAAGTTGGGAAGGGTGAAAATGGATTTAGCTTACTAGAATCAACTGTGGTGGGCTCCAAGGCTTTTGGAAGTGAAGTACATTCTATTTTGGCCAATTTTTGGGTAAATTCATGGGGACTACACTAAATCTTGAGAGGGAATAGATTGGCCCAACCTAGTCCCAACTTTCTTCAATGTAGTCCAAGATTTGATGGCCAAAATGATGGAAAAATGTGGATTATATGGTTTGTAAAGCTTTTTGAGGCTCCAAGGTTCATTGGTAGAGAGTTTGATTTTTTTCTACCACATCTTGGATAGTTTAGTAAGGACTACATTGGGGATTGAGAGGGATAATGCTAACCCAACGTACTCCCAATCTTACCTTAGTGTATTCAAGGTTATGATAGTCAAAAAATATAAAAACTACAATTTTCAAGATCACAAAAGCTTGGACAAGCTTCCCAGGCTTTTCAACAATAATTCTAGATCTTTTAAAAAATTTTGAAACATTTTTGAGGGACTATGCTGGCGTTGCGGAAGGACTACACTAGCCTAATGTAGTCCTCTTCTTCCTTCAGTGTAGCTCTAGTTAACTAGGTGAAGAATGGTGGAAAAATGCAAAACTTATTGCCTACCAACCTCAAGTGACATTCTAAGGTTCTAGTGGATGGATTTACATAGTTTATTGATTTTTTGGGGGACTACATTGGGCTTGGGAAGGAACTACACTAGCCTAATGTAGTCTCCCTCATCCCACAATGTAGTCCATGTGTAGGGTGCCAAAATTATGGAGAAACCAGGCTTCATGATTAGAAAAGACTCAAAATGGGATGTTAGGATTTTTGAGTGTTAGTTTGCCTTGGTTTTGGTGAACTTTGTTAATTCTATGGGGACTATGGTGGGCTCAAGTAGGGACTACATTGGCCCAAAGTAGTCCTCCTCTTCTTCCAGTGTAGTCATGGTGAAAAGTGCCGAAGTAATGGCAAAAAGTAAATTTCATGTCCATATGGGTCCAAGCTAGGATTTTATGGCTTAACAAAGTCAATTTTCATGGTTTTCATTTTTTTTAATAATTTTCAAGACTAGGACTACACTAGCCTAGAATAGTCCCTAGTTTCCCCAACGTAGTCACAAAGGAAAGGGAAAAAGTAATACAATTTAATGTAATCAACCATGCTTTGGGCTTGCTATAGGCTCAAACTAGTGTTTGAGAAAACAATGTGTTGATTCAAGGTGAATTGAGGATTGAATGGCCTAGATGGACTACTTGGGATTCCAAGAAGGAAATATGTGATGTTGGACTACACAAGGTAGTAGCTAGGACTACTCTAGCCTAGTGTAGTCCCTCAATTCTATTAGTGTAGTTAATGAGGAGGTTTGATTTTTGTCAAAGTGGGATGCCTTTTGACCAAGTTTTGATGCTATAAGAGGTTCTAGCCAAGGTTTGGAAGGACTAGATGGTTATTTTGGAGGATTCTAGAGGTTGGATAGGTTTTTGGAAGTCCATCCCATCATGGACTATGTTGGCATTGGTTGGGACTATGCTAGCCCAACATAGTCTTTATCTCCCTTCACCATAGTCTTGGTGTCTTGTCTAAGAACTACCATACTTGGCCATATTTTTGAGTTGTAGGATGCATAATTTAGGGTTTAGGAGAGGTTGGTGAATGTTGCAATTGTTGCATGGCTTTAGTTGGACTTCTCTTAGCGTAGTCAAGCTGGAAATTGACTACTCTCGGTGTAGTCATGTCTTTCTTTTTTCATTGGTTGTAATGGAAGCGTCCAATGTGGGGTCCACTCAAACATAGTAGCTTTTGTTTAAAAACTTCACTCAACCCCAACATAGCCCTAGTTTCCATTTTTATACCCATGTAAAGTGAAGTTCCAAAAGGAAACCAGGGTTTCAAGTGTGATGACTAGGTTTTGATTAGTATTAAATTGGAAAAACATGGAAAATTGTTGCTGCTTAGTCCATTTCTTGCTATTGTACCCTAGTGTGAGAGGCCTACCACCATTACCACTTTCCACTAATTATTGTCAAGTGTAATAGCCACCACTAGTGGACTACTGTCAGCATAGTCATACCATTGGAGCCTTACTCCCAACATAGTCCATCCATTGGAGTCCATCTCCAGTCTACTCAAGGATTTCCTCATATTTCCAGGCATGTCTCTAGCATAATGGGTAAGAAACTAGCTCCTATCAGAAATATAGAGTTGGAGGACATGGATGCTATAGCCAAAACCTTAGTTTATCTGCCATGCCGAAGGATTTGGGTCAGCTCAACTACCACCTTTTTAAGGTAGGTCATTCTCACTAGTTTTCTATTCTATTTCATGTATTCCATTTTTGGTTTTTTATTCTGAATTTTAGATCTACACTTATGTACTTGTTATTTTTAAATTCTACATAACTCCTATCTCATATTTTAGCTATGTATACATACGTCCAAGCTTATTTTCTTTTTTTTTGTCTTGGAAAATTGGATTTTTAAAATGGGCTAGCTATTTTGATACTTTTTTTAATTTTACGAATATGGAATGGTTTTCCTTATATCTAGGATGAAGGACTTATTAAAATTAAATTTTAATGAAATACTACCCCCTTATTTTGATGCATTTTCAAATGGGTATGAGTTCTATTAGTTGTATTTGTTATAATTAATGGCTAGATTAAGTTAAGTTTTACAAGTTTTGTGATTTTTGGGGTGAAAAAGCAAGCAAATTTGTGTATTTTTTACAAAGAAAACAGCTATATATTTTGATAATATATTACAATTGGTTTGTAAGGTTATGTTTAAGCTTTCCAATAGTTATGGTTCCATTCAATTTGGAGTTGTAATGACAAAGTTATGGTTGTTTGAGTTGGGTTGTGTACATAGGGTTCTTTGCCATTTTTCAGATTTCATGGAAGTTCATGAATTTTCTCTAGAAAAAAGACAAGGGTTTTGAAATTTTTATGGCTATGGGTACATAGGCCTTGACTTAAGATTTCAAAAAATGATAGAATCACTTTATTTAGACCTCAAATTAATTTTTCATAAATTTCTTACCAACCCCGCATGAAAAGGGATTCATGTTGATGACTATGATCATGTCAATTTGGTACTTTTTTCAGAAAAATTAGTTGATATTTCTAATGAATTCTTATTATGGGATTATATTTCATTTTCTTACTATTCCATTGGCTATGGAATTGTCAAATTTTGTTAAGTAGTTAAATAGTTATGGTCATTTCTAGTTTGGTTGCATGAAATCGTGGTTACAAGGATATGATGCATTTACCCCTCTAAAGATGGGCAATGTTAAGATTGTAAAAAAAAAAAAATTCTATCAATGTCCCATAGTCTCAGGGATACTTTGGGATGTTAGGAAGGGGAAATAATTTTCTTGGATCAAAGTAAATAAGTTTTCATTTTTTTTTCTAAGTGTTTTCCTATAGTTATTTTGGTGCTAAGTGTGAAATTTGGCTAAATGTTGGTTGTAGTCTTATCATGTTATAGGCACCTAAAGACATCAATGGCCCTAGCAGTGGGGATAGAGATGATGATCCATCTCCTTTACTAGATGCTCCATAGTTCCACTAGCTACTTCTTTTATGCCTATTTCAATTGATTTCATTCTTTGATGTATGGCTAGTGTTAGTCAAAATAGTTTATTGTTTAACCTTTTGTTGTTTGGACATCTTTGCCACATTATGTGTCCATGGTTATGTTGTCATGGAAATTTTTATTTTTAATTTCTAAATTTAAATTTGAATTCTAGCTATAATTTTCTATAGTTACAATTTCCTTTATGTCACAATGGTACTTTATGATCTATGTTCTAAGGCTATGTTTGCTAAATGAAGTAGACAATTAAAATGGCTAAGAAATAAAGTTGTAGGCACAAATGATAAAATGCTATAACAGTTATGTGGTGGTTTTAGGCCATGGTGGGTCATGAAATATTTGCCAATTTAAGGCCATGATGAGCCATGGGGTATTTGCCAATTTAAGGCCATGGTGAGCCATGATGACAGTTTAAGGTCTTAGCCGATCATAAAAAATGTAAAAGTAAAAGTCTTTTCATGAAAAATAAAAAGGCTTTAAAAGTAAAATTATTTAAAACAAAATAAATTCTAGGCTACCACCAAATTTAAATTTGAAATTAAACCCAAGGGAAATGAAACAAGTAAAGTGTAAACTAGGCTATTAGGTTATTAACTGTTATAAAGTCAAACAACTACAAATGCATGGGGTATGGGAAGGATTAGGGGCTTGTATCAATTATGAAAGTGTTTCCTAATCTTTGAAATATTAGGAAAAGTTCAGTATCTATTTTGCATAATCTTATACTCTCTATCACCTTCATTAATGATGTTGAAGGGTAGTTCTCCCCATGGCACATCAATGGGTTCATCATTGTTTGTTTCTACTTCTTTGTTCCTGTCATTATTTTTGATTTCATGTCTAATGGTAGGAGCTTCTTCTTGGACCTCCACTTTTGACCCTTGCTTTACATTAACATTTTTAGTAGCTAAGGGTACTGTGCTTTTACCATGGATAACGATTTCACCTCCCTCATAAGGTAAGTGGATTTCTTGATGAATAGGCAAAGACACAGCCTACATTTGGGCTAACCAAGGTCTTCCCAAGATGAGGTTGAATGTTATTGTCTCTTCTACTACCAAGAAATCTATCATTATGGGGAAGTGTTCCCCCACCACAAAATCTAAAGAAATGGAACCTTTGACCGCAACCTGCAATTCGTTAAAGAATTTAAGGGCTATTGTTAAAGTATGTTGCATTTGTTCAATTAGGCCTAGGCATTCAATGATGGTATATATTATGACATTGGTTGCTACTTCATCATCTACATCTACCCTATGTACTTTATATTGGCCAACATATCTAGTTATAAACATTGGTACCTTAGTTACTTCACCATTTTGGGGGTTTACCTTGACTTCATTGTCATGAAACACTAGCAATGTTAACCTTGATTCCTTGGTTAAAGAGGGAATAATGAGCACATGGATGGACTCTTCATTAGTGGGGAATTCCTCACTAATAGGAATGGAGGTCAACATCTTGACCAATGCATCATGGTGGGCTGTAGAAGTCATGACTAGGTCATACAAGCTCAAAGTTGTGTTCTTCTGTTTGAGCAATTGTTTGACCTATTTCATCACATTATGGAAGTCCTTGTTATTGGTAGTTGACCTATTGTGTATAACTTCCTTCATATGTCCCAAAATTCAAACTTCATATTTGGGTTGTTGTTGTGACATGGCCTCTTAGTTCTCTACTTTAGATTTTGGCTCTTCCCATGATTCACTAGTTGAAGCAACATGGATTATGGAAGTCATGGGAATGGATGAAATGAAATTGGTCTTTGGTATATCCACTTCCTTCCCTGACATAATTGGCCTTATTCTTGGATTTCTATATAGCCTTATTCCATTGTTTGGTTGGGGATTTCTTGCCATCCCTGATTGGTTGTAAGGAAGAAGATGTTGCATGGGCCACCATAGGAGATTATTCTATTGTTGGGGTAGGTTTTGTTGTAGAGGGTTGGGGCACCATAATCACAAATGGTTCTTTGGGGGACACTAGTAATGATACCCTTACAACAAAAGGGGACCTTAAGCTAAAGGAATCTGGAGGGTTCCTTTTGTTGAGAGGAGGTACCCTAATTACAAATGGTTCCCTTGCAACCATTTGATCATTGTGGCTATCAAATGTCACTATGGTGTATGGGCTATTATTAGCATTTAGGGGGTCTTTGTATATGTACATAGACATATTTTGATGCCTAAATCAGCTGGATGTGTCTAATACCAATTCAGCCCTATCAATCATCCTTTGTAGGTCATCCTTAAGGACTAGGTAGATATCAGTATTGTGACCTAGTAACCAACGGTATTTTTAAAAATGATCAAACTTAAAGTATTTAGATAGTAGAGGATTATCGTTGGTTACTCAGGTGGTGTCTTTTGTGATTTCACATAACCTATCATTCCTTTGATGGGTAATTTTGGACATCTAATTGTATTGAATTCTACTGCTCTTCAATAGTTTTTCTAATAGTTATAACAGCTTAACAGATAATCTGGTATAGTTGGATTAGTCTTTCTATGCAAATTTTGATCTAGAGGTAGCTAATGTATGGCCCTAGAGGTTGATGGTTGGTTATCATTGTTGGGAGCAAGGGCCTTAGGTTGGTTATTCCTTGGCCTTCGGTTGGCTGGCTTAGTCTCGTTGGTCACAGTTGCTATGGTCATGTTGTTTTCCCTACTCTTTTCTTTTTCTTTGTACTCATGTTAGTTTTTGTATGCCACATAAGTAGGATCATGGCTAGATTTTGCATTATCTTCTATGTTTTAGTCTAGGAAAAGGCTTGACTAAGAGACTGTGGATCAAGATAATATCTAAAAGATGAGTTTCAACTATTGTCTCTAGTATCTCTTTGAGTAGATCACTCCATCATTGGATGAACTTCTGCACTAGATCTAGGGGTCCTTATTTAACCTTAATCAGTTGGTCAAGTGTGGTATTGGGTTTCAAGTTATAGTTGAAATAGTTAACAAATTATGAAATCAACTCATCCAAGGAAGATAGGGATCCCCTTGGCAAGGCATGGTACCAATCTAAGGTTTTTCCTACTAAAGAGATAGGGAAAATTTTTATGATTGTATGTGATCATGCTTGCAATAGCAAGAACTTGGAGTAATGTGAATTTTGGTCACCTTTGTCATTGTATTTGGTAAATTACAGCACAAGGACACCTGGGGGAAGAGTCAGTGATGGGACCAAAGGGCTTATGGGGTCATCTTGATAGAAATACATAATCTATATGGTTTGGGAAATTGAGGCTTTAAGTTTTCATAACTCTTTGATCAATTCCTAGATCATTTGGAAACCTTGATCTAGGCCTTGGGGTGCCCTCATCAATTGTAGGGTTTGGACAAAAGGTTGAGGCATATGCTAGGAGGCTTGTGGCCTTCCTATCAACTAAAACACAGAAGTGAGTGGTTATGTCATGGATTTAGTCTATGAACCATATAAAGAAAAAAGATGCTTATGCTAGTATTTGAGGCACAAATGGAACAAAGGAGGTGTGTGATCCCTAAGTTGCATGGGGTCCCACCATGGGCCTCATTTGGATTGTAACAACATTGGTAGTAATAACAACCATCAATGATGACTTCATAGTTCTTGACTGTGTAGTGGATGACATATCAAAGTGGAAAGTTGTAGGTTTTGGCTCTGATTTCATTTGATATGTGGCTATGATGAGAGTAGGCCCAAACATGGTTGGGTAAGGTGGGGATGAAGATAGCGAAACATTCCCTATGGAAGAGACAAAGAAATTAGAGGAAGGCTCAGTGGCCTTGAAGGTTGCTTATTGTAATAACCCTTCCAAGAGGTTTTCATCCTCAAATTCTACCTGAAACTCATCTTCCTCTTCCTGTTCCTCTTTTAAGTTGTGCTTTTCATCCTCTTCCTCCTCTCAATGAATTGAGCTCACATGTTAACATAGATGTTGTTAAGGGGAGTTTGATCATATAGGGATGGGATATACTCTTTTTCATCCCAATGTATGAGCTCAAACTCTCTTTTGGCTTTTGCATCCAAATGTGAAATCAAAAGGCTAGCTTGTATTTTGGCATAGATGAAGTTGTGACGATCTTTATTTATGATACAAAAATAGGACTCTTCCCCCTAACCCTGAAAGACTACCTACACTTGATGATAGCAGGGTCCATGGGGTTATACACCCTCATGGCTTATTGATTGAACCCACCATTAGTGAGTGTGAAAGGCAGTTTGGTCAATTGTTGGAAAGACATGTTGAAAATAGTGTTCTTTGGAATTTTTAATATTTTTAGTAAAAGAATAGTAAGTAGAATAAACTATTGTTATGGTAGGCTAAAAATGAAAAGGCAATAGGAAATAACTGCTAATAAAAAATGGTATTGTGTTCAATGGAATGGGGTTTAATGGTATTTTGTTCAATGGAATGGGGTTTAATGGAATGGTGTTGAATGGAATGAGGTTCAATAGAATGGTGTTGAATGGAATGGGGTCCAATAGAATAACATTGAATGGAATGGATTTAAATGATAATATGCCCACTACTATTAGCATAGTCAGCCTACTATTGTTAGTGTAGTTTCCAACTACTATTAGTGTAGTCACCAACTACTATCAGCATAGTCTGCTAGCTACTATTAGCGTAGTTAGTGAACTACTACCAATGTAGTTATCAACTACCATTAATGCTTGATAAGAAAATGGACTTTAATGAAATGAGAATCACAACAACAAAACCCAATGGAATCGATGTTGTAGTAGACAAGAAAATTATAGCAAAACCCAATGGAATGGATTTTGTAGTAAACAAAAAAATTGCAATGAAACCTAATGGAATAGATTTCGCAATAGATAGAAAATATGTAGAAAACCCAAAAAAATGGATTTTATAGTAAACAGGAAAATTACAACAAAACCCAATAAAATGGATTTTATAGAAGATGGGAAATTAATGGCAAAACCCAACAGAGTGGATTTTGTAGTAGACAAGAAAATGGTAGAAGGTTTTTTACACAAGAATTTTGATGGATGCTCTCCTTATAGCATTATAAAACTATTGGTATTAGAAATCTCAATTGTTGGAATGGGAAATCAAAAAATCTAAGTGCCAAAATAGTTTTAATCCTAAATCCCAAGAACCTCTAGAAAACAAGACTTAGGGTACCCTAGATAATCTTGCCAATTACCCAGTGACTTATGGACTATAAATGAATGTGGCAATGAAAACGTAAACATACACATAGATGAAATTAGAAATGATAATGAAAATAAAAACATAAATAGAAATGGAAATGACCTTGAAAATGAAAATGAAAATGGAATTATAGTTAAAGAAATAGTGCAAAAATGAAAATGGAAACTAAAAATTGCACAACATTAATAACCAACTTTATAAAAAAAAAAAAAAGAAATGGGTTCATGGTGTATAGTATTGTGCCAATAACACAAGAAGTTGCTAGCCAAACCTTGAAGGCTGTTGGAGAAGGCTACCTCCATGACCTAGCTCCTTCCCCATTTCAGCCTACTGCAACTTTTCATCAGTTTTTACTAGATCTACTGCATGAGAGTGGAAATGATGTTACATGTTTGGGGTAATGGAAAAAACTTTGGAATCTTTGTGCTAAGTGTAGTCCCAGTTTCTACCACCAAATGGCACTACCATGTGAGGATGTAATAGCTACAATGGGTTTTGATGGTTACTAATGGAGATGGAAATGGTATAGGATCTATACTTTTAATGGAAATGATAATTATGTTAGGGTGTTTGCACCCAGCTTAGCATTAATGTCTACTACTGAAAATGTAGGTCAGGTACAAATGGGTTATATGGATAATGGAAATGGTTTTGAGAGATGGGAGAATGGAAATTATGTTGCTAGTCATGAAAATTCTAAGTGCTTAAACTACCAAAATGTAGAATAGATGCCAAAGTACTAAAAAATTTGGAACCTGGAAATGGTGTCAATGTTGGGCTTTTATAGGTTAGGATTGCCATTCTTGGCCCTATCATTGATTGCAATTAATTGTTGACAAATTAGTGTTAATTATGGATTTGCAACCATTATTGTTACCAATGTAGTTAGCAACCTATTGGTAGTGTAGTTAGCCAACTACTACCAAAGCAATTAGCCAACTACTACCAACATAGTCAGCCAACTACTACCAATGTAGTTAGTCAACCAACTACTACCAGCATAGTCAACTACTACTCAGCATAGTCAACCAACTACTACCAGCATAGTCAACTACTACTCAGCATAGTCAACCAACTACTACCAGCATAGTCAACTACTACTCAGCATAGTCAACCAACTACTACCAGCATAGTCAACTACTACTCAGCATAGTCAACCAACTACTACCAGCATAGTCAACTACTACTCAGCATAGTCAACCAACTACTACCAGCATAGTCAACTACTACTCAGCATAGTCAACCAACTACTACCAGCATAGTCAACTACTACTCAGCATAGTCAACCAACTACTACCAGCATAGTCAACTACTACTCAGCATAGTCAACCAACTACTACCAGCATAGTCAACTACTACTCAGCATAGTCAACCAACTACTACCAGCATAGTCAACTACTACTCAGCATAGTCAACCAACTACTACCAGCATAGTCAACTACTACTCAGCATAGTCAACCAACTACTACCAGCATAGTCAACTACTACTCAGCATAGTCAACCAACTACTACCAGCATAGTCAACTACTACTCAGCATAGTCAACCAACTACTACCAGCATAGTCAACTACTACTCAGCATAGTCAACCAACTACTACCAGCATAGTCAACCAACTACTGCCAACATAGTTGGTATTTGTGGTAATTCCAGAAAGGAAGACACCCAAAAACCCTATCCATTTAGTATACATAGTAAATAGGCTTTTGTAACTATGTTAAATGCTTTGGAAATGGGAAATGAAAAGGTATTGACAAACAGAAAGATAGACAAAAACTACAAAAATGGTGGAACTTGTTGGAAAGTGTTGTGCCTGGTGAAGAGTGTCATCTGGCCATTATTAACTTGGGATGCATTTGCTAGTTGGTGTTGGAAAAATGGTCATCCTAACAATGCCAACATTGCATCTCTACATGGTCCTAGTGATGACTATGCTAGCTACTATAACTACTATTACTACTATAGCTAATGCGGCTATTGTAGCTACTGTGGCTACTGAAGATGGCTCCAACATATTTGGGGCTATACCCCTACAAAAACCCACGAAGGTGCCATTTTTAGCATTTCTAAAGGTGTTTTCAGCCCTCCCAAGCCTAGATATTGTTTTTAGCCTTCCCAAGCTGAGATATGGACATGCAATACCTACTTCTAGTTGGGAAATGAGGCATTAACAACTTTTGAAGTATTTTTCAGCCTTAAAAGTTTGAAATATGCAAGATTGTAGGTTATATACTACATATCTTACATTTACAATGGAACTTGGGATTTGCAACATGAATTTTGGTGGTGTTTCACTATGTAGAAGGGAAAATGTATAGAAATATAGCTAGGACTCAACTCTTCAAAAGCAAGAGGTCCATATTTATGATTAGGAAAAAGAGGCAACTCTTGATGAGTTGATTTCAAAACAAACCTTGCCAATACAAAGGTTGATCATTGTGCTTGAAGCCAGAATAGCTAAGATGTTGGAGTTGATAAATGAAAAAGTTATAACCTACATGAAAACCATAGAGGATAGGGTAACATAAAAATGATTAAGTGATCAAACTAAGAAAATAAAAAAGATCAACAAGTAGGAATACTTATCAACAAAAAGGGAAAAAAATTGTAGTAGAAGAGGTTACAAACTCAAATACAAAAGAGGATGATGGATGTGACATATGCTAATATGACTATCCAAAGGGCTATTGTCTAATTATGTTATATCTACAAGAGTTTGGAGCTTTTGCTTTAAATCCCAAGTTCATAGAAAAGCAAATTCCTAGAAAATTAGCTTACTCACAAGGTAATTATAGACAATCCTACAACCAATCATACTATTCTAATGGGAATTCTTATCAATCTCAAACTACCATCAACCCTAGTGGCAAAACCTTGAGTCATGGGGAATGCCAGCAACAAACTAGCACTACCCTTATTATTAGCTAGACTCTTATGACTACTATGTTCAACAACCTATTTCTCCAAATGGTTCTACTTCATCTACCTCAAATCACTACTGCCACTCTCCCAAATATCATGAACCTACAACATCTCCTATAGGATCACCATCTTAGATATCTTATCCTTCATCACATCCTCAATATTCTCATACTTCCCTCCAACATATGTCACCACCAACAAAACAAGAAGGATTGGCATCACAACCTCAATGAAAGAATGTCATTTTTGTTGTGAACATACAATTAAATGCTTATGTTAGTAGATCCTAGCAAAAGTCTCGAAAACATCCTTTGTTTAGGATAGTTCCCACACATAAGCATAAAACTCATAAACTTATTGGCTCCTCAAAATGAACATAAGGCTAATCTGGTGCAACATCCTTCCTCACAAGAATAATGTTCCCCAATCCTACACAAGAGCCAATAATCATGACTACTCTAATGTAAAACAGAACAAATAAACCTATCATTGTGTAGAGAAAGAGGATTCCATGCATCACTAATACTGATAAATGGTGTAGTTGTGGACTGAAAGTTCAAAGTATTGGAAAAATCCCTATACCAACCTACAACAAAGCTAAGGAACAAGTATGTGAGCAAAACCAAGTCTACATTGTAGCCAATAAACCAAAAGACACCTATTGGCTTGAAAATGAGAATACAAAATAGTTTAAAAGATGTATTAAAATAATCAATCAACTTATTAGTTCTAGTCTTAAGGAAGTAGACCAAATAGAGAACTTAGACACAAACATCTTACACTCTTCCTATACAAAAAAAGAAGATATTAAACAAGGACACCCAAGAATTATAATAGAAAATAAAGAGAAAAAGAAAACACATCTAGATCCTCCAAAAAAAATACCTTCAAGTCCAAATGAAGATATGTCTCCAAATGATTGAAATGAGATATCATCAATGTTAAATGTGCTACCACATAAATAATTAAATCATTAAAGATGATAAATGTAAAAATTATGGTGTATAACGAAGGCAATGTGGGTTCCATTTCCTAAATGCTTGCCCATATGTTTAGTCATGGGGTAGATGCCACATCTTAAATCAAGAACTAATAAGTGCTTTTCACCTTTTTATTTTACAATTTCTTATCATTTTCTTATTTTTCCAAAATTTTCTAATTCTTTATAAGTTTTTTATTTCTTGTTATTTTTTCTTTTCTTTATAATTTTCTCTTTTTTCTTGAGTCATTTTTTTTATGTGTTATGAGTGCCTTCTATGTTTTTGTTAATAATATTACTAGTCATGATGCAAAAGTCAACACCATGTGTTGGGTTTTTGTGCTATAGTATCAAGATTATTAGGTAAGTAATTGTGTAATGTAGTGAGATCACATCATCTATCCCTTCATTTATCTACATAAAAGCTCTTTATCATGAAAGAAATATGATTCTTCTTACATGAAACTAAAATTAATTATTAATCATTATACCTTGAAGAAAAAGGAAAAGACTAGGTGGAAATTGTAAAGGGTGTGACCTCAAGGGGATTTGTTGGGTTCTCTTCTTGACTTCCATCTTATGGTTTATGAATCCTTTAGAAATGTATCATCACTCCTATCATCAACCAATAAATAGGAAGCTATATATTTGCATTGTGTGATTCCCATTGATTCATATTCAAAAACAAACAAACAAACAAACAATAATGGAAATTCAAAGCACACCCCTTGGACATAATAATGGGCTAAAAGAATTGGTTATGGGGCTAGAAAGACATGTTGCCCATGCCTGAAGGTATCCCTCTAACTAAGGCTCTTCCTTTCTTTTTCTCTTTTCTTCTATTTTTGAAGTGATTATTGTCCTATACAGTTGTTGTGGACTCATGATGGTAGGATGGAACACATCAATGTGAGGTCACTCTTAATGGTATGAACTTGGTCTAAACCATGGATAGATAGGTATGATGGTCACTTTAATCATACTTGACACAAGAACCTATTGCAGACACGGTTAAGTACCTTACATTCCAATCTTTGCAGTCCCTTCTTATCCCATTATTCACCTCATCGCTATATATAATTATGAGCCTAATGATTTTTTATAGTATAGTGTAACATCCTAACCATGTCAATTGTATGTTGTTTATAATAAATAAATTATCTACATTCAACTTCTAATATGTTCACAAACATCTATAGAAGTGGCTATGCAAAGTGATGAGTCACATTATTAGACCACATTGATGGGTTTCTATAAATGTGACCTCATCAACGAAATATTGGTGACACAACCCTATCAATAGGATCTCATTGACATAATCTCATCATCATGGGATTTGTCACATTAATGTGTACCCATCGACATGGCCCCTTGTTTTTGCTTATAAATCTATGCCTACCCATCACATTTATGGCAATCTTTCCTTAGTTATAGCAAAGCTCTTGTAGATTTTTCCTCTAAAAGTTAGAATATTTTCCGAGTGCCCGCAATAGAAGACAAAGAAGTATATAGATCTTTATTCAAGCATTGATGCACCTGAGCACCTCAGTGTGAACAAAAATTAGATTAGCTCTAATCAAACCTTGTAACACTCCCAACAGATTAATTATTTTCTTATGCATTTAATATTCATGCAATTTACTTGAATGTTTTTAAGTAATTAATTAATATTAGCTAAATATCAAACATAAGCACCACCACTTCGAGCATACATTTAACACTTAGTAATCTAAGTAGTGCTTAATGCTTGGTAACCCAATGGCCCTATAATGTGTTCAAGATGTGTATGAAAAGTTGGAACAGATGCCTATTTTAGGATTATTTAAGTGTTAGTTAGATACTAGATAAATTATATTAATTAAATATTAAATTTACTTTGTTTCTAGAATTTAGGCAATCAAACCATAAAAGAAAAAATGATAAAAATCGAATGCCTCAATTACATGTAACCATACACTTACACTTTACAAGTGGAACTAAGAAGACAACAATTGTAATAGTTAGATTCACTTCCTAGAAACTAGTGTACTTAAAGAGCTAAAGTCTATAGAATTTGACTAGATTACTGAGTAAATTCTAGTGATTCATATGGTTGGGCGTAGGGTATACTCACTACTCATCATTGGCGTCATTGTCAAGAACTTTAGTTAGCTATGTGCACTATCTAGAACTTAGTAAAAATTATTCAAAATAATTGTAACAAACCTTTAAGTTGTAATCATTTAAAATAATAATAATAATTCTAAAAGCAAACTAGTATTTTCTTTCAATCTAAAATTTCTTCTTCTCATAGGAATGATTCTCTATCAGGGTTCAAGCACACTTCCAATTAAAGGCACGATGGGTCAAAGAAGTTAGTGCCCCAATAATACAAAGAATTCTATCCTCATCCCAATGAGTATGTGTCAAACTTCACCTTCATCATACATTAGGATGAACATATGCAGTGGAGGAACATGGAGGACAACATTTTATTGTCACCCAATCGATTAGTTCCTACGATGCTGCCCCAAACTCTCATGAGGTTGGGCATCCAAGGGCTCCATGAGGAATACATTGTGCAAGACCATGACTCTCATGATTATCATCCCAACGAGGCATAATGGAAAAAGGATAGGCAATAGAAGCCTCATTATGAAGTTTTAAAGGAGAAATAGTTTGATAACCCCTTATTCCTGCCAGGCCAAAAAGATAGTGAGGATTCCTTTTTTAGGGATTTTCAATTTACTGACTATCCTTCCCTTGGTTTCAATGAAGGGGGCTTGAACCAAAACTTCTAGTCCACTATAAAAAATCATGGTTTAGGCAAGAATGAGTCCCATGATCATGGGGAATCCAAATGTCAGAGTCATGACAAGAATGAGGACAAGCATCACAATGATGATCCTAGTCATGATCATAGAAGAGGAGTTGATAGGATCATGGTGATGCCAATCCTCCTTCCTCTTCATCTAGATCATCCTCTTCTTCTTTCTCTAGCTTTAACCAAAGCAACAAAGAACATTGCCATTATGGAGGTAACCAGTGGGATATAGCTAATTGTAGGGCTAGCTAGATGAGTCAAGACTAGGGGCATGGGTAATCAAGGGAGGTCCACCATCACGAAAGAAGAAAAAGTAGAGTACATCATCGGCATCATGGCCATCACAAGGGCTGTGACCATGATGAGACTTTTCTTGCAATAAGTAATATGCTAAACATCGTTGAGGTAGTGAGAATTCTAACAAGGCATGTGAAAGATAGCAAAATCAAGTAGTTGGATATGAACAGTATTTTCAAGTTCGAAGGGGGATACAATTAAAATCCATAAAATCATCTTCAAGTCTTTCATGATTTGTATGCATTACAAAACATCAAAAGCAAATGGAAAAAGTTAAAGTTGTTCACAAGAACACTAATCAAGAAAGCTAAAAGTTGGTACCAGTCTTTGGAGCCAGAATCAATCCGTTGATGGAGTAAAATGCTTACACTCTTTAACAACAAGTATAAAATGTACTTGCGAGTGTCCAATTTGATAAAGTAGACCCAAGGTTGGAAAAAGGAATACATGAACCCTTAGATGTAGCCATGGGCAGGTACTATTCTCTCTTGTATCGATGTCTTGGACATGATTATTCTCAAAGGAAACAACTCTACCATATCATAGATGGGCTCCACACAAAGACACAGAGAACTCTTAGGATCTATGCATAAGGGAGACTTTTAGAACTTAAATTCCATCAGACTCAAAGGCTTGTAGAGTAGGTTTCAAAAGAAAAAGAAGAGTTGAGAAAAATGGAAAGTGAAAATGAGTACAACTAGGATCCTTCCATCAGAAAAAGGAGGTCCAGTTCGATGCAAATGAGGAAGAGGCATCACCTGATGAGGTGGTGTAATGAAAGACCTTGCTGATTTAGAAGTCTATTTCTCAAATTTTAACCAAGGTAAAAAAAATGTAGGACTCTTCTTATGAAAATTTCCAAATCACTTTGAAAATAGAAGAGGAATCCATACAGGAAAGTAGTGATCATGATTGCAAGAGAAAGAAGGAAGCTAAACATGCCCACCCAAGGGGTATGGACAAGACTACTATAATAGAGGAGGTTGTGGAGTTTAAAACAGATGATGATGGTGGATGTGACATCTACCAATATGAACATCATAATGAATTTTGTCCCATTATGTCACACTTGTAAGATTTTGGGATGTATGCTCTAAATCATAGATTAGTAAGAAGGTAAACACCTAGAAGATTTCCTTTTCCTTAAGGAAACCATAGGAAGTTCCACCACCAACAACAAACCTATCATTGAAGTGGAGCTCCACCACAAGCTTATGAGGAGTACCATTAGTGGCAACATCCACAATTATAGGAGATGCCATTACCAAGGTAGTAGTACCCTTACTGAAAACCTAGTCCATATGGGTACTATGTTTAGTAACCCATTTCTATTTGTGACTCTTCCAATCATGCGTCATTCTAGCATCTCTACTACCCTCTTAAGTACTACAAATCCTAATCTCCAAGAGGGGAATCCCCATTTCCTCATTACACTCCTCATACTTTTCCACATGTCCCTTTTCCCTCAACTCAATTACCACCTACTCCATCAATGTAGGGTGAAATTCAAGCCCAGGTGCATCAACGTAATCCCACAAGGGCTATTAACTTAGAGATGGCTCCTCAGCTAAGTGGTTTAGACAAAAAACCTTAAAAAAGACAATTCTTCCAAACATACATGGTTGATAGCCCTTCTTCTTATTCATCCTCTACATCTACATCATTTAAGTCCCCTTCAAACCAAACACCTCTCAAAGTGCATATCATCATATTGACCCATGCGGTAACTAACTGGATTAAGATTGATCACCTTTCCAGGAACAAATCTAATTTTGGGAGTTCCCTTATTTATTTGCAAATTATTGAGAAAGAACCTTGCAAAGCTCTTATGGATTCAATTTTTGATGTAAATCTGATTTCTCATGAGATGTTTAAAGCCTAGAACCTACCTCCACTCAAGAAGAACAACATTCATCTTGAGATGGTAAACATATCGATCACTATTCCTTTGGAACTAGTGGAGGACATTATGACCATCATCTATGGCTGCTCCTATCCTATTAATTGCAAGTGGGACTTTCTAATAATCATGAGAAGACCTTAGTTGAGCATTATTGATGCATGGTTGGAAATTAGAGACCTATCCTTGGATATTTCCAAGGAGAATGCATTTAGAAAGATAGAGAAGAAGAGAGTTTCATGCATTATGTACAGTGATACAAGGTGCAACTTCATGTAGAAACTATGTTCCATAAAAAGTACATCCATCACAAATGAAAAAAATGTGAAAATATATCTGAAATTCAAAGTTTCTTGTACGCAGTAGCCATAACACAGGAGGATACCTAATGACTGATACCTAATCTTGATAACAGCTCAACAATCTACATGGAACCAATTGAGAGTTTGACAAGTGCCTATGTTGAATGTATGGATGAATTGGAGTAAGCTCATTATCTAGTCTCTAATGATAAACTTGATAACATCAATTGGGAAGAGTTGGAAATCCTTGAAAGTTTTAAATAGGAGTCCCTATAGTTGAAAACTCTACCTACTAGCATGAAATATACTTTTTTGAAAAATGGAAAGCTAGTGATAATCAATACCAATCTTTCTTCTAAATAAAAAGATAAGTTTTTGAAGATGGTCAACAAGTGGCCAATAGTCTTTTCTTGGTCATATTCTAGACTCACTAGGATGGATCCTAGGATATGCCAGCACCGCATCTATACAGATCCTTCCATAAAGCCAAATAGGTAGCTACAATGGTAGTGGAATCCCAAACTCAAGTAGATCATCAAAGAGAAAATTGAATAACTCCTTAAGGTAGGGTTCATCTATCCCATTGCAAATAGCAAGTGGGTTAGCCTAGTTGTCATAATACCAAAGAAAGATGACAAGTGGAGGGTTTGTATTAACTTTAGGCTATTGAACATGGTGACATACAAAGATAATTTTCCATTTGCATTTGTCAATTAGATGTTGGAAAGCATCTCTGGGGATTGCTATTATAGCTTTCTGTATGGTTATAGTGGCTATAACCAAATCCAAATTACACATAAAGATTAGGCCAAAACCACATTCACAAGTTCCTAAGGGACTTTTACATACAAAAAGATGTCATTTGCTCTATGCAATGCCCCTACAACCTTCCAACGCCTTGTCCTAAACATCTTTCAATAGCATATTGGTAGTGGGGTGGAAGTCTTCATGGATGACTCCTCCACCTATGGTGCTACATTGGAGCAAGCCTTGGACTACCTTGAGCAAATATTGAAAAGGTGTGTGGAGACCAACTTTCATCTCAATTGGCAAAAGAGCCATTTAATATTCTAGAATAGCATTATCGTAGGACATAGAATATTGCAAGTAGGGATTGAGATGAACCTAAAAAAATAAATATCATCCAAGGAATTACCCATCAATCACAAACTATTAAAGATGTCTAGTCATTCCTTGATCACACTGGCTACTATTGGCACTTCATAGAGAATTTCTCTAAGATCACCAAATAATTGGTAGATCTTACAAAGAAGGATGCTCCATTCATCTGCACTAAGGAATGTGAGAATGCATTCCACCAATTCAAATAGAAACTTGTGGAAACTCCAATCCTACAAGTACCCAACTGGTCCAGGCCATTTCACATCATAACAAATGCATCAAATTATGCTTTGGAAGTTATGCTCATGTAGTTGGATGATTAGAAACATTCTTACTACATCCACTATGCAAACTAAAGCATTGTGGATGCACAACTAAACTACACCACAATAGAGAAAGAATTGATGGTAGTGGTGTATGTCTTGGAGAAATTCAAGCACTATGTGCTTGAATATAAGTTTTTCATGCACACAGACCATAGTGAAATCCACTTTCTCATGTGATGTAGGAATACCTCCTCCAATTTCCTTGTGGTTTTCCTACAAGTTATTTTTGCAAGTTTTGCACTTAGAGAAGACCTAGACACATGTGTCCAATTCTTTTGTGTGTTTTTGTGTTGAATTTTTATGATGAAGATTTTTGGATGCTTTGGCATGTTTGAAGGTGTTTTTGGCTTATTTTGATGAGTTTATGAGGTTCAAGGATCTATGGGAACTTTCTAGAAGACATTTGAAGGCTCCTAGCACCAAAATAAGCATTTTTATTTTTGGCACCTTCAAGATAGACATCTTTGCAATTAGAAAGACATCTTTCTATAGATGTCTTTCCTAAAGTGAAAATGTCTCTAGTCCATAGAAGATGTCTTCCAAAAATAGTAGGTGTCTCTCCTAAGAGCAAAGCTTTCACAAAAGATGTATCCAATGAAAGATAGAAGCCTTTCCAAAGACATCTCCTTTGAAGTGAAGATGTCTGTAGTCCAAAGAAGACATCTTTCAAAAATAGTAGACGTCTCTCCTAAGAACAAAGCTCTCATAGGAGATGTCCACATGAAATAAGAGATGTCTATGTCAGTGAAGAAGAAAAGCTTTGATGTGGTGTTTCAATTGAAAAATATCCAAAAGACTCTAGATCCATATGGGAAACATCTAAGGAGACAAATAGAAATCTTCCTAGGGTTTTGAATCTCTATAATTATCTATGCCCTCATCCATGAAGAAGAAGGAGAGTTTGTATGCAAGGAGAATTGGATAATAGAGATTGAATGAGCACATTAGATGACTAAAATAGCTAATTAGAGCTCCAAAATCAACTTGTGGTGTGTTGATCTATGTGTTCGATTCTCTTGTATCTCCCTTGTGAGTTGAGATCTAAGTCCTAAGTTATGGAAAAGATTTCTCTTGATTATGTCTTACGTTAAGAACAATCATTATATGATTGTAAATCCTCATGATCTGCAATATTGTTTGAGTGTGCTAGGTTTTTGAATGCTTGTGGGTTATGTGAACCTCATTGTAACCTTTGAATAGTTTAAATAAAGATAGCTAGCTTTTCTTGTTTTCTAGGAAATAAATTTGTCTTTGCATAATATCTAGATTTAGTGCATTAAATGTGATTTAATTGTGAAGTGAACCTGCTCCAGCGTTATTGGTATTAAAGCCTAGTTTTATTGTTGCTTGGATTTTAGTTGAGGATTTTGTCAATTTCAAATGACATCTCAGAAGAAACATCTAAATCATGACATGGAGAGTATGAATTCAGCCTTCCAAATGATGGTTTCTTGATTGGATGAAATTAGCATGAAGGTGGACAAACAAGCTAGTCCTAGCCATTTTCTAACACATGAAGGTGAATGGCATGTATGTTTAGATGAAGAAGTATCACAACTAGGTGGAGATGAAGTACATGAAGAGGAAGATCAATTAGGCTATGGGAGTGTAGGAAACCATCAGCCAAGGATTCCAATGGGAGGAAATCCTATTCGCCAAATAATAACTCCAAGGGATCTGGTGGTGTTCAATACTTCTTCAAGAAAGCTTGAAAATGAAGATGAGGCAAGGCTTTCTAGAGCATGCAAAAATGCTTCAATACTTTCATATGTAGAGCTAAACACTTTCAATGACATAAATCGCACAAATTCTTTTGCAAGCTAGCCGAAGACACTTGAGAAGCATTTTTGTTGGAATAGGTACCAAATAACTTGAGGGTACCTATTGTTCAATTCAAATTAGAAGGTATGACTTCTACATGATGGGAAAAGGAGTCCTAGGATTATGAAATATGAAATGGTCAACCTATCAAAGATTTGGATCTGATGAAATATAAGTTGAAAAGGAAATTTGAACAATCTCATCAAAGACAGCAAACCATTATGTAGTTGAAATTCCAAAGGTAAGGTGACATCAAATTTTGTAATCTATTCCATCAAGCTAAGGTAAACTGGGAGGGGTATGATCAAGCTATGTATAAGTAGCCATTTAGGTAATATGATAAACAACACAAAAATCCCATGAAGGACCTCTAGAAAGAAGGATGCAAGTGTGGATCATTGAACTTAGAGGGGAGGGATGAATAAGTTCCCCAAATTAAAACTTTGTAACACAAAAGCACACACATTGAATTTAATGTTATTCCCCAACTTGGGTAGTCCACACTTACAAGGCAGATTGATAGCACACCTCCAAACTTTG
The DNA here is from genome assembly GCA_015680685.1 of Gnetum montanum. Taxonomy (NCBI): domain Eukaryota; kingdom Viridiplantae; phylum Streptophyta; class Gnetopsida; order Gnetales; family Gnetaceae; genus Gnetum; species Gnetum montanum. The sequence goes on along the minus strand of MNCI01028891.1, from coordinate 20,201 downwards.
TTGCTCTCAAAATGTGATTGAAGTGTTCACATCCTATACAATCTTCAAGCCCCACTCCAAAGTGCTATGCTGCAACACCAACCACTCAACCACGCAAGGTTCCATTAGACTTGGAATGTGGTTTCCATGCTTTTACAACCTTTACAACCTTGAGCTCTACCCTAGAGTGTTGTACTACAACACCAAGAACTCAATCTCACAAGATCCCAACAATCTCAAGCAAGATGCCTTCCTGTAAGAAGCACATCAACCCTGCAAGGAAACAAGAGAGAACAATTACAAGGGATAGATATAACTTAGTTTGATGATCCTTCTACATTTAGGTACAACACACTTTACAATGAAGAAATGATGATATAATGAAGAGCAACAAAGATTACAATGATTCACAAAATGATTGTACAATAATTACACATAATCTTGCACATTTTCCAATGCATATGATGTCTTCTTATAGCTGTCATGTTTCTAAATCCATCTTGGAACTTGTGCAACAGCTAGCCAACAATAACTAATGATCATGGAAGATGTTTTCATCAAGCTTCAGACATATTTTTGTATTTTCCTTCAATTCTAGGAAGACATCTTTGTCTAGGAAAGACATCTTTCTAAAATCTCTATTCTTGGAAGACGTCTTTGTCTAATGGAAGACATCTTTCTAATTTTGGCCTTCATTCTATGAAGATGTCTTTCTTTAGTAAAGATGCCTTTACCTAAGGAAATACGCTTGCTATTTCTTGAAGACATCTTTGCCTATGTTCATTTCAATTCTACCAAGACATCTATTTTTTTCCATAGATGAATTTCTTCAACTTTCTTTATCCTTTGAATTCATCGATCCTTGTCCACAACCATTATCTTCCACATGCTTTGATGATGACCACTTTACTTGTATAGTATTTGGTCCTTGTCCATGTTCTTTATAATTCTTTCATGTTTATTTAAGACCTTTTGGGTGACCTTCTCCTCTTAGTGCTAGACTACTTCATTTCTTGTCATCTATGTAGGCTTTAACTCATCTTGGTTTCTCATGTACATAGACCTACAAACACAATAACCACACAAAATTGACTCCATTTTACTTAACGTTTTGACACGCCAAAAGGTCCACAATCTTCCACTTTTTGGTGATGTTCAAAACTTAAGAAAATGGATTATTAATCATACAAATAATACCATACTACTCTCCTCCTTTTTGAACAATAGAGAAAAGGATAAAGGACACAAATTTGGTTCTAAAGAGGTATCATAAAAAAATAATAGATAACAAAACATCATGACATAATCCCAAAAATGTATAGTAAAGCAAGAAAATTAATTTAAATAATACACATTTTCCAACACTAAGTTCCATGAAGAAGTACCCCTAATTTATCAAGAACTGATCCAAGCATTCCAAGTGATATTCCAAGTTAAAGCTTGAAGTGAAATATAAACTTTGAAGATCAAGTAACCTACCTCTAAATCAATAAGTCATTAGTAGCTCTTAATGTTCTAATATTCTCCATCTTTGTAAAGCATCTCCAAAAGAATAAGGCATATCTTTATGATAAGGAGAATATAGCAATAAAACTTCATATTGTAAAAACAATCATGCCAAATTTTAACCCAAACTAATTGAGGATGTTTTAATCAAAATCATGGACACTTTCCCATAAATAGAATGACCTTATTTTAAGGAATAATATCACTATTTACATACTTTCATAAAAAATATAGGAACTTATTACTTTAGCTAATGCTATAATATCAAATAGATGGGCTAATGATACATTAATTTTTGCTCTTATCAGTCCAAAACATAGATGTTCAAGTAATCCAAGAAAAAGACCAACAACACATAACTTTGATGCCAAAGACCAAAGAGAAGTAAGATAAGAACAAGTAGTCTATCTAAATGCCTCATTATGACTTGTATCCCTTAATCAAAAATCATTTATATCAACAAAAGGATAGGGAAGTTATGAGAGAAACAATCATAGATAGGCATTTGTATAAAGCAACACAACCATTTTTCAAACACAACTCATGCTAATATTTAACTTCATCAAAGGATATTAGGAGCAAAAATTCAAGACACAGTCATCCACTTAAAGAAAAAAATGCCTCTTAAATTCCTTTTCTTACTCATTTTGGAATATCTTGCTATTTTATAATTTCTTGGCTCAAGTCTCCAAAGAATCCCCCTACATTGATGTCCTCCAAGATGAAGATGGATAATGAGTAGGCTCCCCCTACACATGTGTAGCTTTTCCTAGAGCTTTAAGATCAACTTGTAAATCATCAAAGTATTACAACTATAATTCACTATTAAGATCCATTGTGAAGATTAATGTTTCCAAACTGTAATATCCACAAAATTTTCAAGGATCAATCTTATCTCATAAATAGCAAAAATATTCCAAAGGACATGTGCTTATCATCAAATCATCACAAGAAGTTCAGATTAAGTAATAATGAATGCATGATAAGAAATCATTAAAAGTTCTACACTATAAATCTTTACAAAACCAATCATATCAATATCATGAATGAATGTAAGAGATGTTCGAGATACTTATTCCACCTTTTTTCTAATCTAGACAAGACATAAATAATTTTGGACTTCTCAACCACAATTTTTATTCACTAGTAAGAAAAGAGATAGAAATTTACCTTGACTTAGCTTGCTTGCTAGTGAGAAGAGAAGATTAATGGAGTTTGAGGTGAGGTCCCCTATCATGAAGTACCTCTTCATACTTAGGTTCTCTCTCATTAGATTGTGTATGTGATGTCTTGATTTGTTCATGTTCTTTATGATAGAACACTTGATTACCTTTTGTATTATTTTTAGTACTCCACTTCTATTCATTCTCACTTATTGGTACCTGCACAATTTTCTTAACAAAGCCTTTCTAACAAGGCCAAGCACTAATCTAATTTTGATACTCATAGTTAAGAGTTTGCTTAAAACCAAACTTTTTACACACAAATAAAGTGTTATCCTCATTATCAAGCCTTACTATGCTTGAGCTTGAGCTTGAATTTTCATATGTTGCTTCCTCTAAATTCTTTGGATGATTTTCAAGAGTCTCCTCTTCTTGAATCTTGTTGCAATCCTTGTTAAAAGAGGTTAGTTGTTGAATCTTAGGTTTTATGTTTGAGATCTCTTCTTTTACTTAGCATGAATAGCATCTAGCTTACAAAGTACTAATTTCTTTACCTTCCTAATCAAATGACGCAAAAGAAAAATTTCTTCTTTAAATTTACCATACCTCTTGTCACACTTAACATCTTGTTCAATTGTATGTGAGGAATTTTCATCTATAAGCATCATGCATATGAGATGTGAGTCTTTGGAAGAATTTCATGCTTCTTCTTCAATTTGCTCTCCATCATCCCAACTTGTATAAAAGCTGGTCTTTTCTAGATCCTCATCATTGGATCTATTTATTAGCTAAACCTTACCATCATTTGGATCACTAGGATATTTGAAGGCCATACAACCTCTTCCTCCACAAACCCAACATTATATAAAACATAAATTTAAGTTATAAGCATTTAAAAAGTTTTTACCTTTGTCTCTACCTTTGAAGAAATTAGGTCTTTAATGAGATGCTCCCTTGTTTCATCTTGTAAGCAATTGTTATAGTTTTCTTGAGAGAAAGGCAATCTCATCTTCACTCCCCTCATCATGCTCATTTAACTCCTACTCCTTAGAGGTAGTCTTTAGAGAAATAGGTCTTTCTTAGATCGCTCCTTCACTTATGAGATTCATTTCATAAGCAATGAGTGCACATTGAAGCTCTTCAAATTTCAATGTTGAGAAATTTCTTATTTCCTCCATAGCTATGACCTTTGGTCAAAACCTTGGTTGTAGAGTTTTGATTATTTTGATGATAATATCACTTTCAAGCCGATCCTTTCCTATTACTCTAATAGCTACAACAAGATCATTAGCTCTAGAGAAATAATCCTTTATTTTCTCACCTTCTTTCATTTTGATTTTATTGTACTCACTTTGTAAAACTAATAATTTTAACTACTTAACAATAGATGTTTCCTCATAAGTAGCTTTTAAAGTTTGCCAAATTTCTTTGGCCATTTTACATCTTGCTACTCCATTAAATTTAGATTCATTCAATGCACAATATAAACAATTTTTTACTTTTGAACCAAACATGAATTTATCCTTTTCCTCTTATGATCATTTGTTGTCAGGCTTGTTGATGCCAGTGGAGCTATTAATAGGCAGAGCATAGCCTTCAAGAATTGACTTCCACACTTCAAATTCTATGGATTTCAAGAACCCTTTCATTCTAGCTTTCCAGTAGACAAAGTCAAATCTATCGAACATGGGTGGCTTTATGTAAGATGTTTCCTCCATAGTTCACTCTTGAAGTTGATGGTGATAGACAAGAGTACCAAGCTCTAATACCACTTGTGGATTGTTGAACCCAAAAAGGGAGGATGAATAAGTTCTCTAGATTAAAACTTTATAACACAAAAATACATACGCCGAATTTAACATCAGTTTCCAACTTCGGTAGTCTAGAGTTGAAGGGTAGATTGCTAGCACACCTTCAAACATTTTTACTCTCAAAATGTGGTTGAAATGTCCACACCCTGTACAGACTTCAAGTCCCACTCTAAAGTGCTATGTTGTAACACTAGCCACTCAACCCCGCAAGGTCCTGTCAAACATGGAATGTGATTTCTAGGCTTCCAAAACATTTACAAACTTGAGCTCCACTTTGGAGTGTTGTATTGCAACACCAACAACTCAATCCCACAAGATCCCAACAAGCATAACTAAGATTCCTTCCTGCAAGAAGCACATCAACCCTGTAGGGTAATAAGAGAGAACAATTACAAGGGATAGATGTAACTTAGTTTGCTAACCCTTGTACTTTGAGGTATAGCACACTTTACAATGAAAAAATGATGATACAATGAAGAGAAACAAAGATTAAAATGATTCATAAAATGATTGTACAATGATTACACATAAGATTGCATATTTTCCAATGCATATGATTTCTTCTTATAGCTTCCATGTTTCTAAATCCATCTTGAAACTCGTGCAATGGCTAGCCAATGGTCACTAATGATCATGAAAGATGTCTTCTTCATGCCTAAGACATCTTTATGTGGTTGCCTTCAATTTTGGGAAGACGCCTTTGTCTGGGAAAGATGTCTTTCTAAAATCTCCATTCTTGGAAGATGTCTTTGTCTAATGGAAGATGTCTTTCTGAATCTAACATTTATTCTATGAAGACATATTTCTCTAGTGAAGATGTCTTTGCCTAAGAAAAGACATCTACTATTTCTTAAATATTTCTTTACCTATATTCACTTTAACTCTACCAAGACATCTACTATCTCCTAGAGATGTTTTTCTTAAACTTTCTTTATCCTTTAAATTCATCATTCCTTGTCAATAACCGTTGTCTTCTACATGCTTTGATGATGACCACTTTTCTTGTATAGTATCTGATCCTTGTCCATGATCTTTGTAATTCTTGCATGTTTGTTTGAGACCTTGTGGGTGACCTTCTCCTCTAAGTACTAAACTAGTTCATTTCTTTTCATCTATGTAGGCTTTATCTCATCATGGTTTCTCATGTACGTAGAGCTACAAAAAAAATAACCACATAACCTTTGACTCCATTTTCCTTAACATTTTGACACACGAAAAGACCCATAGCAACAAAGCGAAGAGCCCAAATTACATTCGATCATTTGTTTAATGCTTCTCTACCACCAATTATCATGGCTTATCACCAAGATAATCAAGGGAGATGGCAATATATTCATGAATGAATCCTAAGAAAATTTCCTATGGCTACACAACATGATCTTAAAGAAGCTTTCACTAACAATTATTTGATTGATGATATGGAATATTACATGGCATCAAAGCCACACTACAATGATTATGAACCTTATTAGAAATAATAACTCTAGGATTGATTGGCCAAGGAAAAAGAAACACATCATAACATTCCATCTAAGGATTCAATGAAGATGATCAAGCTAACAAGAAAGAAAAGAGGCTAACTACCACTTTTTCTACTCATCTTGCATGCTAGTAATAGTGTCTGAGAACACTTTCATTTAACATAATTATGATCCAACATGTTAAAGGAAGCTAAAGAACATTGAAGGTATAGTTGAATCCTTTGATGTAGTTAGTTTCTTGGTGCAAGACCAAGTTAGAATTAAAAAAGCCTTGATAAACTTTTCCCATAAGATGGACCAAGTTTGAGAAGCAATGGATGTAAAAATGGCTACTACCATCAAGGATGTTGAGGGAAAGGTGGTTGAAGCTATAGTAGAAACCATTACGTCACCAAAACACAAGAAGAAGCATGATGGAAAGGGTAAAACCAAGCTTTCATACTTCAAGCATGTCAATGAAGATCTAGATGGAGCTTCTTCCTTCTCTAGTAATAAGGGTGAATGTGAGTAATCCTCATGACTCATAGTGCTACCTAGTCATGGCTCACATGATTGGTGAGATGGGATGAACTAGGATGCCTTTAAATCCTAATTTTATTAAAATGAAAATAAAGAATCCTTACCCTAGCTAATAATACTATCCTCAAGATGCATAACTACAATCCATGCAATAGTAGCAGTAGTGACAAACTTTAAATACTTGGGTTGCTGCTCCATGGAATCTCCCTACTCCAAGGCAATAGCAAATGATGCCTCCCACCAATCCTTACTTTAAGGATACCCAAGTAGATACTTATCATCTTCATCAGATGACTCTATAATAGTACCTACCTTCATCAAGTATTCCCACTTAGTAATCTTTGCAACAATAATAACAAGTGCAACATCTTTCATTCAACACAGCCAAAGCAAGCTAAGTTCTACAATATTATCTACTATATTGATCCTACTTCTATGTACGCTACTAGAAAATATTATTAAATATTTATTAATTTAGTTATGGATGAGGGCTTAAAGTCCCATGGTGGTAAATTCTATTGCAAATGTAAAAGTATGGGACTAGGTTCACATCATCCTCTTCATCCTGTGGAGAGGAACATACTTCAATAAATATAGTGATTAATAGCAAAGAGGTTTATGTGTCATTCTCTAAGAATTACCAAGATGAATTACCTACCTCAGGGATAAGTTCATCAATGATTTCTAGCAACTCCAACAAGATGGAATTCTATGGCAATAGTATTATTACTATTTCCATATCCAAGGTAGCTACACTAGTAGTCAAGGAAGGAAATTTTCCTAAAAAGCAATCAAAACCCTACAACACCGTGGTTGAATTTCAAATTGATGAGAAGATTCAAGTTCTTTGTTACTCCAGGATGGAAGTTAATATTATCTCAATGTAGTAGTACCTTGATTGGGGGCTACCTCCTCTCAAAAGTACCAATATTCTCTTGGAGCTAGCAAACTAGTCTTACACATACCCCATGGGACAAGTGAGTGATGTGATGACAACCTTGATGAACTAGTCATATCCAACTAATTTCTTGATGATCAAACTAGAAAATAAGATAAGATATATTTTTTCTGTCATCATGAGAAAAGCCTAGTTTAGCATCACTAATGCCAAGCTAGTATTCCAAGGTCTTTACCTTGAAATTGGATATGAAGGATGAGACTGAGATAATGCATTACAAGATGATGTCTTTGATCCTTTCTAGTTATTTTACAAGCATGATTATAATTTTTGTGTTACTAAATGTCTCCATGCCATTAGAGATGCTAAGTGCCTTGAAGAACATCTAGTCCATGAAGTCACCAATGATATCCTTGCAAGTCTGATTAATTTTCTTGCCTTATCAAATTTCAAATCATATAATTCAAAATAAACAAATATAACAATGAATGCTATAATGATGCAATATGATCCTATGTTTTGGGGGACTCTTGATTTATTTCAAAATGTCCCTACACCACTACTAGAGCTCAAGCCACTTCTAAAAGGCTTGGAATACATGTTCCTCACTAATGTTCATCTAATTATCATTAATTCCATCTTGACAACCATTTAGAGGGTTGAGTTGAAAAAGATAGTTTCTAAGTGAAGTAAAGCCTTTGCCTCATCTAATGAAAAACTCATGGGAATTGACTATTCCATTTGTTAATATCGCATATACATGGACTTAAATGTCAAGCCTCGGTGTATACTTCAATGAATACTTAATCCTAATATATGAGACATGGTGAAGAATGAATCAACCACCTATAATTGTACAGAAAAAAGAGTAATGAATGGATAGTTTTTATCGACTATAGACTACTGAAGACTACTACATTCAAGAACCATTTTCCATTGTCATTTGTGGACTAGGTGCTAGACAACATCTTCAATCAAGAGTAGCATGATTTTCTTGATGGATACTCTGGTTAAAATCAAATTAGCATAGCACCAAAGGAATAAGTCAAGAATACCTTCATCTATCTATGGAAAACCTTTAATTTCAAGTGCATGTCCTTTAGGTTGTGAAATGCATCTACTATACTTCAATGGTTAATGATGTCAGTGTTCTCAACCAACATAGGTAAGCATGTAGAAGCCTTCATGGATGAATTTCTCACATATGGAAAAACATTCAAAGAAGTTTTGGACTGGCTTAAAGATGTTCTACACCACTAGTGTCAATTAAATTTAAAGCTAAATTGGATGAAGAGCTAATTAATGATGATTGAGGACATTGTCCTTAGTCATAAAGTCTCCAAGAAGGGAATTGAGGTTCATCCTGAAAAGATCTGCATCATCAAAAATATGACACATATTTCCATGATAGTAAAGGAGGTGAGATCATTCCTATATCATATAGGCTATTACCACAATTTTATTAAAGATTATTCCAGAATAGTTTGTCCATTATTTAAGCTAATGAAGAAGGATGTTTCATTCCTATGGAATAAGAAATATGAAAATTTCTTCCAATATTTGAAGAAAAGATTAACATAAACCCTAGTATTGCAAAGATCTAACTAGAATCAAGCCTTTCATATCATGATAGATGCTTCTAATTTTACATAGGATGTAGTCCCTATGTATTTTGATGAAAAGAAGAGACCCTACTACATTCATTATTCTAGTCAAAGCATTATAGGACCGTAACTAAATTACATCATCATAGAAAAAGAACTCATGACCATCATTTTTGTACTCCAAAAATTCAAGTATTATGTACTTGGATGTAGCACCATTTTCATTCTCACTGATCATAGTAACATGCAGTTTCTCATGAAAAAATGGAATGTCAGTCTACATATAATTCAATGAATAGTTCTTCTATTGGAGTTTAATCTACACATGATTAATCACAAAGGAACTAAGAATCTGGTGGCAAATCATCTATCTAGACTATGTATTGGTAACAAAGAGGAAGATATATGGTAACAAAAAGGAATGTATGCTTCTTGATGACTTTTCTAATGACCATATTTCCAGGGCCATCTTTAATACCAAAAATGAATGTAACTACTCATGGTACATGAATATCCTTAACTACTTGGTAACCCAAAAGATTTCTTCTAGGTTGAAGAAAAGGAATATCCAATGATTTCCAACACTAATTAAAGCCTTAATTGGTAATCAAAGAGCATCTCTACAAGAGGTAACCTAATGGTCTCATAAGGTGGTGTATTCCAGAAGATAGTCAAGATAGTATCTTAGCTCATGCACACCATGGTATGTGTGGTGGGCACTATGCTAGAAAGAGAACTATGATAAATCTACTTCTTATAGGTTATCTTTGTCCCATCATGTTCTATAATGCTTAACACTTTATGTGCTACTATGACAAGTGTTGATGAGAGGAAGGTATGTTCTCACATATGGAGGATCTATAATAATGGAATCAATCACTTGATCTCTTTCACATGTATCAGATAGACTTTATTGGTTACATTATTCCAACATTCAATTACAAAACATACATTATTGTATGCATTGACTACTGTACAAAGTGAGTAGAAGTTGTGGTCATTAAAGAATGTTTAGCATCCACTATAGCAAGCTTCCTTCATAATAATATACTCCACAAGTTTGTTATCACTAAAATCTTGATCTCCAATAATGATACACATTTTACTAGTAATATTTTTAAGAATTTATTAGAATCTTATGGAGTTAATCATAAATAAACTTTTCCTTATCACCTATAAGTTAATGGTCAAGTGGAGATTATTAACCATGAAATTGTGATAATACTTAGTAAATTGATTAGTAAGTATAAAACTGACTCTATCAACAAGCTTAATGATGCTTTTTGGACCTATCAAACAATGTGGAAGAATCCTATTGGCTACACAACATTCGAGTTGGTATATAAAATATATTTCACGATCACTAATTGATCTTGAAATGAAAACCTTAGGTAGTGTGGGTAATTTTGATATGACCTTGGATTCTATGCAAAAAAAAAAAAAAAAAAAAAGAGGTTGATTAATCTCAACCTTCTGAATGAGAATTACATAGTCACCTTGATGTGTAATGAACTGGAAGATTCTTATGTCAAGGCTTGCCATGATGTTCATGTAAGAGAATTTGATGTCAAACCTAGTAACAAGGTTCTCTATTTTAACCCTTCACACTTTTCCTATTTAGGGAATTTTCAATTTCAATGAAAATGATCTTATATTTTCCATACCAATCACTAGCATCATACATATAGATCATCCAGATGAGACAAATAAATTTTTTCTAATCAATAGGTAGCACCTAAAATATTGTAAAGAATATCTTTCACATCTAAGAGTTTCTAACACTCAATTTTTTATTTTACACTTAATTTTATATCATGTGATAAATATAATTTAGTTATGGAGAAGGAATTCTCCACACCATGTCAAATTTTTTGTTATTTTCTATTTTTCTTTTGTTTATGTTCTTTAATAATTTTTGTGTGTTGGTGTGCTTGCTTAGGAATTTTTTGCATTTTCTTGAACTAAATGACTAATTATATATGTTCTTTTCCTTTTTTTTTAAGTGTGTTTTTTGTATGTGGAAAAATTAATTAATGTACTTTATGAATGCTCACTTGATAAGCCAATGGTAGATTAATGAGTTACAGATGTGATGATGGTGCAAGAGTGCTAAATGAGTTCAAAGTAGATCCTTGATTGATGGAATGCCCACTTAATAGAGTTCATTAATCCAATTTTCTTCTATTCTTCATAGGTGAACCAAGTTCAATTTTAGCAAGGAGTTCGAACTTACACTGTGAATTGTTGAAGCTACTACTACTAAAATCATGTGTAGCTAATGGGCCTATACCATAGTGTGTGAACTATGAAATCTAACATGAGTGCTTGGTAACTAGTAAGGAAAGGATGTATCTTTGAGACTCCTTGTGATTATTACAATGGGTTTCATCACTGTAATTGGATTAAGGTGCATGTTCTTTGCAGTCCTAACTACCTTGATCAAAAGAGGTCAGTGATTTCTATTAACCTATGCATGTTATGTGGTGAGTGATATGTTCTAGTATTTATGCAAGTCAAATAATCCAAGTGCTAATTTGGCACTTCAATCATTTCTAAAATTCTTACACATGTCTCATAAGATCTTCTTGTAAAAAATATTTTTTCATAAAAAAATTCAAATTAAAAAAATTTTAAATCAATTAAAGAAGAAGAGGTAATGGGAAGAGAGATATTTCTTCAAGCTTTTCAATCCTTATAAATTGGTATGTTTACCATCTTAGACCGATTGTATAATCACTCAAGTAAGATTAAGATGAAATGTTGAGCCAATGCCCATGAAAAACATATGTAACATCAATTAAACATGATTATTTCACGTTCATCTTGTTTTCTGGATTACTTGACTCTTGAATGTAATGATCCAAGATAATTGCTTGTCCTATTCATACTCATTGCCAAGAAGGCTAAGAAGTCTCTCTCTTAGAACTTTGGTAATGCCAAATGATGCTACCATCTAAATCCTAAAATTAATTTACTCTAATTGATCAAGATTACTATTATTGGTTCAAGGCATGCTCATATCTATTATAGAGATTTCATTTATTTGGTCATGAAAAGATAATCATCATAGGGATTGGAATTTGTTAGTGTAGCCTTTAGGATTGATGAGAGTGTTCTAGTAAAGCCAAATTAGGGGACTCTATTGTGCATATGTACATGGATGGAGGAAAACCAAATTGGAGTCTTAACTTCTAGATGTTTTATGGCATGTTTTCTTAATTTAGTTTTACTAGTTGTTAGACCATAAAATAATCAAGGTTATATGACACTAGCAATGTCAGGTATTCCCTTATGCTTGAAAAGGAAACTTGGAGGTCTATCCTTATGAAGGGATGTAGCAATGAGTCTCTCAAAATATGTAGAAAATTCTCATGTGCTCCCATGAGCTGATTAAATGATTAGCTAGGGATCTAGTGATGTTGCAACCTCACCTTCTCTCCCTTGTTCATCAATTCATTCTCCATCTCTCTTTCTTCATTCTAGCACATTACTGTATATGATAGAAATTCAATTGAGCGAAAAGGAGGCTAAGATTTGGCCATCCAAGGGACAAATTTGCATTTGATACTAATGTCTTGATAGGTTTTGAGAATCCATTGATGTTTCATTAACAAATTTTACAAGGGCAAGAAAGCTAGGTGCCTAGTATGGGGAGGATCCACTTGTGAATCCTTTGTAACTTAGCATTACAAGTGAGTGAACTCAAGCTTATCTTCCATGAGATGATAGTGGTTACATGAAATAATGCACTTGATTGGCCTTCTACTTATGTGATTGTGCTTATCTCTTTCCACCTTACCTTGATTATTTCTATTCATTTAATCTTTGGAAATCATATATATCTTTCATCTTCATAACTCCTTTTCTTTCTAGTCCTTGGATCATGGGAATAAGTAGATTTGATGTTATGATTTGAATCCCATGAATTCAAATGTCATCCAATGTAATTTTTAGTTTCTTTGCCTTATTGCTCCTTTTGAGGCTTATTCTAAATTGATCTTTGGAATTTTAAATGAGTTCCATACTTGCTTGGATCCTAGACATCAACAAAAAGGAAGGGTTAGGAATAAAAAATTTAAATATTTTAGGAGGGATGCATTGACATCCCTACATTAACATAGGGACATTGATATATTCTCTTCCTATTGCCCCCAACACAATCTCCACCACCCCCTACCCCTTTTCCCACCTAAACTATGTCAATGTACCACTATAAAAGAATGATGGGTCCAAGTGTTTACCATGTATTTTCCTTTATTTTTGTCACTTTAATTTGCTTCTGGGGATCCAAACAAGCTAAGCTCTTCTAGATTTTCACTATAACTTGGATTCTAGTGAATTTCATTAAGCATTTTCTCCTTATTCTTTCCATTTGCATTGCTTCATATGATTCAAGCCATATATCTTCCAACTAGTCATGGGGAAGAGGCATTGATTCAAGTATTTATCTTATACTCTTGGTAATTATTTAAAATATTTTCATATTTTTTTCCTTACCCATGTGCACCTTGGTTCCATAACTATGATTATGTTTCTCTTGTGGCTCCTAGAGTTATTCTTATCATTATTTTGATGCACATTTTTTTACAATGGTAGTATAATTCTTAAGGCACTTACATGATTTTTATCATTTCCATAGCTCATCATGCTAGGGAAATTGCATTTAAAATATCATAGGCCAACTTGGGATGAAGTTGAAAAATCATAGTCCTTGGTCTATGATCCTGCTAGAGAACCAACAGCACAAAAGGAAGAGGAGGAACAATCCTCAAATCCAAAACCTACACCAAAGAGGCCTTGCTCAAGAGAAAGATTCAGAGGTAGGTGAACATGCTTCTAAACTTCAAATTGGGCATGTACCCAACATAGTTCTCTTCAATGAGTGCCAAAAAATCTAGTTAAGGATGAACTAGAAGTTGATGACATAGAAGAGGTCATGGATGCGAATGATGTATAGTAATGACCCATCCACAAGGATAAGAATTACTTTCCAATTCCTTTAGCTTGATTTATTCAAACTCAAGGAAATACTACAAAGGATAGGCTTCTACAAATACATCACCTAGCCTTTTACTTGATACCAACATGAGATGGAAGAGTTCTACCTTAATCTAACTTTGGATGGTACCATGATATTTTTCAATGGAGTTCCCATGCCCATTTTAACACCGAAAATTGCTAAGTTACAAAATTCCTAAATGAGCAAGGTAATAACAAGTAGCTTTGGACTCAAAAAACTAAGTCCAAACTCAAGATGAAGGTTTTCCAAGAGGCCTTTAACCTAGCCAAGGAGGATGTTAAAATGTCCAAGCTTCTTGTAATGCAAAATGTCATGAATAAGATCATGAATTACAACTTCATGTCCATCAAGAAACTATCGAGCATCTTCACTTGCGGAGAAAAGGTTGTGGTAGAAATAAGGGGATGATGCCCCATTAACATCTCTTGCTTCCTATATAAAGCCTTAACTCAAGAAATTGAGAACATGGCCAAAGAAAATATGGAAATATATTTCTTTTTCAAGGTTGATTAGAAACCTATGTAAATTGGTAGGCATACTTCACCATGTAGGAAGACATCCTAGTTCAGTTGGAATGGTAGACTAGGAGAACATCATGGTGGTGGCCTCAAGATGACATCTTGAAATCATTGGGGTAATACATGATTCATGGGATGAGATGCTAGAGACTATGACATCTTATGTCAAGCTATCCAATTAGCTCCATGTAAGACTAGCAAGGGCACACATGGTACCTTAGGCTTCACCACAATCTTAGGTGCAATAGCCTAGCTAATCAATGTCCTATTCACCTAGCTTTAGCATCAAGAAAAGCCTAAAATCACTTCTTGGTAGTGGATTTCAACTTGTTATGCACATGGAAGAAGGCTAAGTGATGACAATCCATATGAAGGAATTCTAGAAGCTTGGTAATAACTTCCTAGAGATGCTGGATGTCATCATGAGTGGTGACACTATATAGGAGAATCTTCTTACATTTCACTCCTCCTTGTTGAATGATTCACCCATGACTTAGCATGGTTACCTTGTTTAATTTCATATCAATGTGCCAACAAGAAGTATTTCTTCCTCACACTAATTAAGGCATAGCATGCATAATATCCATCATGCAACTAAAGTACTTCAAGTACTTGCTAATCAACCTGGAACTAGCTAATTGGTAAAAGAGAAGCATAAGAAGGATCTAGGCATTGAGATCATGTTAAGAAACATCGATAGTATAGTGGAGATAGAACACATGAAGGTATTAACTAAGCATGAAACCGTAGATGTTGACAAAACATTCTATTTGAGGGAGTTCTAGAGAATCCAAGAAAATATAAAATAGTTACAAGAATAGTTGGAAAACATCATGCCATTAGTACCTACACCTTTAGCCATCATGATTGAGGTACAAATTGAGTGCTTATATGCTAAATTGTTTAAGGTGTGGTAGATAGGTGAAGAAGTAATATTCATGAAGGATGGTCTAGAGAGGTAGATCTGTATGCTTGAACATCATTTTAAAGAGTGGAAGAAGATGGGCTGGAAAAAGGAGAAATAGGTACTTACCATCTTCCACCAGTGATAGAAGCTTAAAGATGAAGCTAGATCATGGTCCAATTTAGGGACAAGTATCTCTATACTGAAAAAGAGTGTTGAAACTTATAGAAAGAGCTAGTCAAGAAGATGACCTAAAAATTGACAAGCCCATCAAAGTACACTTAATTGAGTAGGGGACTTGGGACATTGAGGTGCATCAATTGCATAACTTAAATACTCCTTTGAATGAGAAACTGACTAGAGAATGATCAGAGGTTAAAGAGTGATGAGTGGCGAGGTACCCCTACACTCAACCATACGAAACGAGCGTCGCACGCGTGATCTGGTCGAACTCCGCAGATGGACTAATTGTGGCACCTAGATAGTTAGCCTTAGGTCGCAGTTCGTTGTCTTCCAACCTAGACTAGTTTTGCATATGTCACGTATGGTTTAGTCTAGATGAGGTGTATGATGTATTTTCTAATTCTAACGCTACTCCTGATGGCAGTGGAAAATAATACTAACTAAACTAAGCTAAGAGGGAAAGGGTAAGAAAGTCTAATCTAGCCTAAGTGCGA
>MNCI01028890.1:215818-315217 GCA_015680685.1 Gnetum montanum | reverse complement strand
ATTCGTATGGTGGAGTGTAGGGGTACCTCGCCACTCATCATATATTTAGCATTTCAACATTATATTAGACATTGCATCTCTTCTTTTGAGATTTTGGATATTTGATTTTTATGGATTAGAATCTTGAATTATTCTAATTATATATATGTATGTATGTATCTTGGAGATTTAAATTTTCAATTTATGTTATTTTATTTTTGGTTAGTTTTCTTTCTATAATATATGTTATTCATGAATTTTTTTTTTCTAATGTTTAGTTTCCTATCTTTCATTGGGTCATGACTTCATGATAGGTTTCCTCGTTTTCTTTCGCTACATAGTTCATTTGTTATTTTTCCTTCCCACAGCCAATTATTATGGATTTTAACTAATGTAATGCTCTGCAACCTAATGCTTAGGAACAAGGATGTTATAATATATCTCCCTTGAATTGGCACTTACTACAGTAGCATACTAAGTGTTGAGAATTACAAAAAATAGCCTACAAGTAGGTACTTCACCATGGTTCACTTTCTAATGTAGTTCCCCCCACACATCCCATGATGCATGTAAGCTAAGATGGTTCTTTGGCTCTCTTCTAGAACACACCACCTTATAAGGTCATCTAAGCATCTTTTATAGGCATGCTCTTTGACAACCAAGTAAGGTCTTACTTAGTATTGAAATCATTTGATTCTTTTATTATAGTAACTAGGAGGAATCTTCCAGACTATGCAGTTGAGAATGTCCATAAAGCATGGGCATTTACATTTACTCTTAGAGTTGAAAATGATCTTTCAAATATGATCATCTAGAAAGTCATTAAGAATTAGATCTTCTATTTTATTACCAATTTGCAACTATAATAGATGATTTTCCACCACATTCTCAGCTCCTTTATGGTTAATCATGTGAAGATCAAATTTTTGCAAAAGAATCAACCATTGAATCACACAGGGACTAACATTTGATTTATTCATGAAGAACTAGTTGGTACTATGATCAGTGTGGATGAATATTTTGCATCCATTAACATAATGCCTGAAATTTTAGAGTATAAAATTTTTTTCATCAAATTCTTTTTGATGGTGATATAATTTAGTTGAAACCTTGGAATTCTTCGACTAGTATAGTGGATGTAGTAGATTCTCTTCTTTTCATCAAAATACATTAGGATATCACCTAATGTAAAATCAAAAGCATAAGTCATTATATGAAATGGGTGAATTTACTTAGAAATCTAAAATACTATAATTTTTGTTAGCCTTTCCTTCACACATTAAAAGATATTTTTACATTATTTTCTTCATGAGAATAGAGCATCTTTCCTTAAGAGCTTAAAGAAAGGCATGACTATTCTAGAGTAATCTTTAATAAATTAATAATAATAGCTTGCGTGACTAAGAAAAGATTGCACATGTTTAATTGTCATGGGAATTTACATCATGCTTTCAATGATGTAGATCTTGTTAGGATCTACTTAAATTCCCTTTTTGGAAACTTTGTGACCAAGAACAATATCCTCCATCATCAGTAATTGGCTTTTTTGTTCATTTACATTCAAGTTTACCTAGCAACAACAATGTAGAACAACCTCAAGCTAGCCTAATAGTTTCTAAAATATTTTTTCATAAGAAAAAAATTCATCCATAAAGACTTCTATACTCTTACTAATGTAATATTGGAACATAGATGTCACTAGTCATTGGAATGTGATTGGTGCATTGCATAATCAAAAGGGAATGAACTTGAAGAAAATGTTTTTCCATGGATAGATGAAGATAGTCTTTTCTTGATTTTGTAGTGCAATGTTGATTTGATTGTAACTAAAGTACCCATAAAGGAAGTTATCTTACTCCTAGTAACATATGTTATTCAATACTTGGTTCACAAATAGAAATAGAAAATGATCATTAAAGGTAGTAGTGTTTACCAATCTATAGTAAACACAAAATATTCATTTGTTATCTTTATTAAATTCAACTATAGTTGAACTAACCCACTCACTGTCAAAATAGAAGCAATGGAACTATCTGGTAGGAGATGGATGATTTCACTTTCTACAACATCCTTTATATTAGGATTGATTCTTCATTGAAGTATCTACTAGGTTTGATACTTATATATATATATATATATATGTTGATAGATATAGGAGTCAATATCAATGAGTTCATCATGGGACTAGGAAAAGAATTTTCTCTACTTGGTAACTACGTTTTTTAGGTTAATCTTTTAGATGATCATTAGGATAAAATTGATGATAACAAGATGACAATTAGTAAGAAACATGTAGTTAAATCCTTTTCAAAGTGGCTTGAATTCTAGTGGTGGTGTTGGAATATTCTAGGATAAATCAAGAGTGCCCCAAAATGCAAGATCATACTACATCACAATAGCATGATTCATTGTATATAATACTTCCAAATTAGACAACTTAGCATTAGATAAGGTAAGTTAATTAATTGATCTTTCAAAGACCTAATTTATAACTTCATGGACTAGATGTTCTTCAAGAAAATTAACATCTTTGATGATACAGAGATGTTCTATGATATAATAGTTGGAACCATGCTTGTTACATGACTAGGGAGGATTGCATAAGATCCACTTATAATGCATTTTTCTAGTGGAATTTTTGGATGGATTTTGAGGTGAATGTTCTAAAATACCAAATTAACATCAATGGTGCTCAACTATGCTCTTTCCATGATAAAAAAATTTTTGTTCCATATTATTCTCCTATTTAATCACCAATGAATTAGCAGGGTATGACCATCTTGAGAATGTTGTCATTACATTGTTTACATATTCCACATGATATAAGTAGGATTGTGGCATAGGGGTACCTTTTTTAATTCCCTGTATTCCTTTCCTACATTTGTGTTTCCAAGTTTTAAACATAATAAGGCATCTTGGCTAAGAGTAATGATTGAAGTTGGTTCACATAAATAAGAAAATTCTTCAAACCTTGGTATCAAAGGAAATGGTCCACAGTCTCCCTAAGCTCAAAGACTTTAACCTAAACACATGTGAAGCCTATCATAAATGGAAAAAAAATGAGGATAAGATTTGGTAAGAAAAATTGTATCTTTGCTACTTATCTTTTAGATCTGCTTCATATGGATGTGCTTGGTCCAATTCAAACTCTCAGCTTGGGAAAGAAAAAATAAATTTAAACCATTGTTGATGATTATTCTCGCTTTATTTGGGTTTCCTTCTTATATCACAAAGATGAGGTGTTTAATCATTTTTTGAAAATTAGCAATTAGATCCAAAAAGAAAAAGAATATGGTATTAAAGTCATCAAAAGTGACAATGGAGGTGAGTTCAAAAATGCAAAGTTTGAAAAATTTTGTCAAATGAATGATATTCTACATCAATTATTTACTACAAGTGCTCCTCAAAAAATGATGTAGCTAAAAAAATATAATCTTGAATGAGATGGGGAGAAGCATATTAAATGATCAAAGTCTTCCTCATCACTTTTGGGCTGAAGCCATTAATGCTACTTGTTATGTGTCCAAAAAAATTTTGGTAAGAAGATTCACTTCTAAAACTCATGAATTATGGATTGGTAGGAGACCTTGAGTAGCTTATTTTCATGTTTTTGGTTCAAAATGCTATATTTTGAATGATAAATATAACTTAAGTTTGATTCAAAAATTGATGAAGTCATTTTCTTAGGATATTCTCTAGTTAGTAGGGCTTATAGAATATTTAATAAAAGAACAAATATAGTGGAAGAAGCCATAAATGTCAAAATAGATGATCATGATATTACTTATCCTCAACTTGATGATGAAACTATTCCCATTCAAAAACTATATAGCCCAAATTTAGTGCAAGATGACAAAGATTCAGAATCTAGTAGTGATCATGAAGAAGAAGAAAATGATGATGATCAAGAGATATGCCCCACTCTACCAAAAATTCCTAGACTTAGCAAAACTCATTCTCTTAATGATGTCATTGGGAAATTTTAAGATGGTGTTTGTATTAGAAGCCAAATCAAAGAGATTTTTGCCTTTTCTACCTATTTCTTCCACCTTGAATCCAAAACCTTTAAGGAAGCCAAAAGAGAGGAAGGATGGATTTCTGCAATGCAAGACAAACTTATTCAATTTGCTAGAAATGATGTATGGGAATTGATACCTAGGCCCAATGATAAACTTGTTATTAGAAAAAAATTGGTCTTTAGGAAAAAGACTAATGATAATGAAACCATCATTAAAAATAAGGCTAGATTGGTTACCAAAGTATATAACCAACAAGAAAGAATAGATTTTGATGAAACTTTTGCTCCTATTACTAGGATGGAATCTATTAGACTTATTCTTACCTATGCTAGTTAAAAACATCAAGCTCTATCAAATGGATGTCAAAAGTTCCTTCTTGAATGGAACCATAGAAGAAGAATTTTACATTAAACAACCTAAAGGATTTGTTAATTTTGTCAAGACTGATTATGTCTACAAGCTCAAGAAAGCTCTCTATGGTCTTAAACAAGCTCCAAGAGCTTTGAATGAAAGGATTTCTCAACATGTTACATCAAATGGATTTGAAAGCAGTAAAGCTAATATTACATTATTTCTTAAAAGATAATGTAAATATCTTCTAGTTATTCAAATTTATGTTTATGACATTAATTTTGGTGCCATTGAAAAAACTCTTTACAAGAAATTTTTTGATATCATGTAGTCTGAATTTGAAATGATCATAATGGGAGAAATAAAGAACTTTCTTGGGTTTCAGATATATCAAACAACTGATGGAACCTTCATATGTCAAACCTAACATGTAAAAGATCTTATTCTCAAATACAACCTAGTTGATGTCAAAGTTAAAGGTATTCATATGGCTGCAAATTTTAAACTTCTTAAAGATAATCAAGGTAAGCCAGTTGATCCTAAGCTTTATAGAGGTATGATTGGTAGTCTTCTTTATTTAATTGCTAGTAGACCAAATATAGCTTTAAGTGTAGGTTTGTGTGCTAGATATCAATTAGCTCCAAAAGACTCTCATTACTAGGTTGTTAAACGTATTCTTCACTACTTAAATGGTA
Organism: Gnetum montanum; assembly: GCA_015680685.1. NCBI lineage: Eukaryota > Viridiplantae > Streptophyta > Gnetopsida > Gnetales > Gnetaceae > Gnetum > Gnetum montanum. The sequence continues at coordinate 310,173 of MNCI01028890.1, read as the reverse complement.
CTACTAACTGGGGCCTTTGGTATCCAAAGGATTCCTCCCTTGATCGTGCTAGTGATTGTGATGCAGATTGGGCAAGTTGTTTTAATGATTTCCATAGCATGAGTGGAAACTATTTCTTCTTGATGATAAGTATTATTTCTTATATAACCAAGAAGAAAATATCTATAGCTCTCTTAATAGTAGAAGTTGAATATATCTTTACTAGCAGTTATTGTGCTCAATTACTTTGGATGAATGAAACTCTTAATAATTTGAGAGTAAAAGCAAACTCAACTCCTATTTACTATGATAACAAGAGCACCATCAACATGATAAAGAATCCCATCCAACATTTTCATACAAAAGATATTGAGATTTTTCATCACTTTATACAGGAACATAAACAACATGGTGATGTAAGACTAGCATTTATTGGAACTAAAAGTCAACTAGCTGATGCCTTCACCAAACCTCTAGATGAACATCAATTGACATCTCTATGCAAAGATATGGGGATAGGACCTTGTTCTATCATGTGATTCTTTTCATTATTTCTATCCTTATGCAACATAAAAACATTTTTTATATCTATACATCTATTTATGGAAACCTTGCCTCACCTTTTTGGTTATGTCCAAAAAGGGGGAGAAGTAGCCTATGTATTATTGTGCATTACTAACCCATTTTCTTAATTTTTGGACATTACCAAAAAGGGGGACATTGTTGATGTTTTTGTATGTTAAAACCTTAAGGAAAATGGAGAACATAAGATGTTTGTATGGTGTTCTGTTTATAGGATAAGAACTTGGATTAAGATAAGAAGTTTTGAGAAAGCTTGAGAACATGGACAAGGAATGAAGATTTTATCATGCAAAGGAAGGTGAAGAAAGAAATCTCTAAGAAATAATAGACATCTTGGTAGAATGGAAACATGAAAAAACAAAGACATCTCCAAGAAACAAAAAATGTCTTTCACTAGGCAAAGACATCTTCACCAAACAAAGACAACTTCCTAGAATAGAGACTAGTTTCAAAAAGACATCTTTCTCCAGACAAAGACATCTTCCTATAATGGAGATAAATATAGAAATATGTCTTAGGCATGAACAAGACATCTTTCATGACTATTAGATACCATTAGCTAGCTGTTGCATGAGTTCCAAGATGAATTTGGAAATATGATGACTATAAGAAGACATCATTCTCATTGGGAAAAGTATAAGCTCTTATACAATCATTGTGAAATCATTTGTCAATCATTGTTGTTCCTCATTATATTATCTTTTGTCCATTGTAAAGTGTGTTATACTTCAAAGTGTAAGGATCAGGAAACCAAGTTCCATTCATCCCTTGTTATTGTTGTTCTCCCTTAATGCCTTACAGGGTTGATGTGCTTCTTATGGGAATGCATCTTAATTAAGCTTTTTGGGGTCTTGCAGGATTAAATGGTTGTGTAGCACCACAACACTCCAAAGTGGAGCCAAGATTGTAAAGGTTGTAGGAGCCTAAAAATCATATTGTAAGCTTGTTAGGACATTGTGGGGTTGAGTGATTGGTGCAATGTCATAATAGTCCAAAGAAGAGCTTAGATCTTGTATAGGGTGTGGTCCCCTTAAAACCACAATTTGGAAAGAACAAAGTCCAAAGGTGTGCTTGAGAACTACCATTTGAGTGTGGACTATCCAAGTTGGGGAACCACATTAAAAGTGATGTGTTGCTTGTGTAAAAGAATTTTAAATTGGGGAGCTTATTCATCTCTCCTCTCNCCCCCCAACTTCTAAGTTCAACAATCAACAACATCTTTCTTGAAAGTTGGTTTTGATAGAAGACATCTTGCCAAGGCTAGATTTGATCTATACAACAAGGGAAACTTTCAAAATCACCCATCAAAATTTAGGAAATAGCTAAGGTAAGTTGGGAAAGAATGGAAACAACTAGGGAGAAAGTAAGAAGACCATGGAAATAACTAAAGAACCTCAAGTTAAGTTGAGGAACTATTTCTAGGTTTCTTGTCTCCTTATTATCCATAAATATTAATGTAATTCATACTTGTTGAGACAATAAATGAGAAAGAGGGAGGATGTGAGAGCACATTAAGTAAGTGTAATTAGTGATTTCATCTCCAAGATCAATTATGTGATGTGTTGGCCTATATGTTCTATTCTCTTAGGTCTTACTTGTGAGTTGAGATCTCAATCCTAGGTTGTGGGAGGGATTCACCATTGGTTGTATCTTGCATAAGAATAACCATTGTGTGGTTGTAGAGCCCCATGCTCTATAATATGATGAGCCTAAAAGGTTTTGGATGTTTATGAATTTTGAGAATCCTATTGCAATCTTCTAATTAATTAATTAAAGATATCTAGTTTTCTTTCTTTCTAACAAAAAGTTTTATATTTTTATAATATCTAGAGTTAGTATTTAAATGTGATTAATTAAGTGGAATGAACCTATTACATCCCTTCTAAATACATTAGGTATGGTCATATGATTATGATTTATACATTATGTGTGTAGTCTCAGTGGATTATTGTAGACAAGTTAGTTTGTTAGGATTGCACTTTATATGTTATGATGCTTTAGCCTTTATCTTATGATTAAGATGTTTTTACATTCTGAACTAACATGATTATATACACTAACTATATAAAATATGCTAGACAAGTGATGTGGCTAGCAAAAATGTTGGATGGGGATACAAGAGCAACTATTTGGTATGTATTTATGCTTTATGTGTGATTTCAGTATTTATGCATTTTAATTACAGTGCTATGTTATGTGATGTATGAATGTGATTTTAGCATGTGAATATGCAGAGCATCTAATATGGAGTTTGTAGGTTCATATAAATTTTAATTTGGAATCCCAGTATATTTATTATGAATGTTTAAAGTAAAAGACATTAGTTGAGGAAGAAAAAAAATAAGCTTATGAAAATATTCCTTTTCACATAAAAGTAAAGTACAAGTAAATTGAGTTTTGCATGTGATGTGCTTAACCAAAATAAAAAAGTAACTTTTATGCATAAAGCATAAGTCTTAGGTTTTTTTCTTAAAATAAATTAACTCCATGGCAAATTTTTCCTTTTCTATCACTATCTTTCATACCTTTATTCATAGATTTTGGGTTTCTATTTGTTTTGTTATTCATATGAATAGAAATTGAGTTGAAGCTTGTTTTTTCTTATTCCTCTATTTTCTTCTATTTTCCTTTCTCATCTAAATTTTGAGCTTCATGGATGAATTTTTCTTTTCTTTGAACATGGATTGCGGATTGTATGGTCATATCTTCATGGGTACCTAGCTTATTTGGAGGGAAACAAAGTTTTTCTAGCTTTTTGAGGGGTTTAGACTTATTTTATACTTTTTGCTTCAACAATTTGATGGGTTATCTTTACCTTTTCCTTGTATTTTGTGCTAGATTAGTGGAGATGATCATGTGATTTAGGCATATTGGGTTGATAGTTAAACAATTAAGTTTATATGTACTATTTTGCAAATTTCCTAACATTTTGGTTTTGGTTATGGATTATTTATTAATAAATATGAAATGTATGAAATAATGTGGAATTATGGAATATTAGATGTGATATTGATGAGGCTAGCATGGTTAGAATATTATATTTTATGGGTCTGTTGTTGCATGGGAGTTTCTATGAGTTTCAATTATCATTGGTTCTAATTAAATATTATTATTTATTACTTTACTAATTAAACTTTAAACACATGTAACTTTGCTTCTAGGAGTTCAATTGAGGTGAAATCAATGCCATTGGAATCTTCTTGAGACGTAATTTCAAATCATGGAATTTTTTTCCTCTTTTGGCATATATATTCTTGGAGGTTAAAATAGTGGTCATTTTTATAGAATTATATGTAGTTCATGAAGTATGATTGTGACAAAAAATTTTGTTATGTCAAGTTATGGTATTATTTTCATGGAATGAATGTTATTATAGGTGGGAATATATGTGCTCATGTTATGTTTATTTCAAATGTGTTATGCTTGCGACATGTAATGGATTAAGCAAGCCTAGATTTGTTCATGTCTTTGCAACAACACTTGTAATGGTAATTGGTGGGTGGTTTTAGCATAAGGATGTAGATTGATTGGTGATGAGGCATCTTGTAGGTAGTTATGGATTGATCCCAACTATGATGCATTAGTAAATCTTCTATTTCAAGCCTCATTTTGTGAGTGGGAGAGTGTAAGTGTGTATGTCCCTATGGCTAGTACATGGCATAAGTGTGTTAGTTCTGATATCTTGTCCTCTAGAAGACTAGTGGTTGTGGATCATGGGTTGAGGGACCTTAGGATTAATTGGGTATATAAAAGACTAATACAAGACATGAAAGCAAGTGATTGATTATGATTACTCATGATAATGTTTCACATGCTACATTGAGTATGGATATGCTAGTGACCACATGGGTTGTTGATGACCAATTATGTATCCCCTACACCCAATCATACGAATAAGCGTTCACACATGATCTAGTCGAATTCCATGGATAGGACTAGTTGTGGCATCTAGATCATTATGCCTTGATCACAATTCACTGTCTTCCCACTTGGACTAGTGGTAGATTTGTCATGTATGGTTTAGTCCAAAGTGAGGCATATGATTCTTGATGTTGTTTTGACCATATGGTACTCCTAATGATAATATAGAAATCAAATTTAACTAATTAACAATAAAAATTAAAATCTAAACTAGCCTATGGGAAATGAGTGTCAATTCCTAGCTTTCTATACACATTTTGAACCCACATATCCACTACTAGGATTACCAAATGCTATGCTACTGGGCAAATCAAGCAATAATGTTGCTGGGATTACCAAGTGAATATGTGTTTACATTCAAAACTGGTCACACTCATTCCATTAATTTATTAATATTCATGGAACATAAATATTAACTAAGTACATGGAATATAAATTGCATTAAAAGTAAATTTAATCTAATTCAAAGTGCTATAATGAATAAGAATCAATCTCGATCTTATTCCCATTCATGAAATGTGTCTAGGTACATTGCCACTCAAATAAGACAATGTACAACTAACTAAAATCCACACTGTGGGCACTCACTAACTATTCTTTAAGGTTACGAAATAAAATTGCAAGAGTTCAACTACTATATTAACAAAAGAATGCTAATACATAGCACGAGCACATGTATTTATAGGTAAAGAATAGATAATGCATCAATGGGGTCCCATAAATGTAGTGATGTGATGTTAATAGGTCAACACCACGTCAACGGGGCTGCATTGACAAGGATCCATTGATGAGGCCATGTCAATGTGACCTCATTGATGGGGCAACACCACGTTGATGGGACTGCATTATAGGGGACTTGCTAATGAAACACATTTATGCTTCATTAGTTGTGTATATGATGGTATAAGTTTGTGGGTCATAGCTTTAATAATATATCTTATGATTGATATATGTTTGTGGGTTCCATGTATTGCTTGATGGTATGGAGTGGGTCTGACAACATGGATATTGTAGTAGAGATGCATGTGGTGTGGTACAATGAATACATGATTGATTACATCTAACAATGTGTATATCTATGACTATGTGATGGCTATCTATTCATTTTATTAGGAATTATGTTGGTGTTATGTGTGATATCTTATGTATATGTGTTGCTTAGAGCATGCATAGGACTAAGAGTTGATGCAAGTTTCCTTGTACCCCATTTTCTCCTCTAGTGCAACACTCGTTGACCATCTAGTAAGGGAAATATAAAGGCTTTCCACTTAATATTATACTAACTTTATTTAGTTATAGCTAGAGCCCATAAGAGGTGTAGGCGAGCACTAAGGTGGAGTAGAGAAGAGAAAAATTCTCAAGGATTGATTGATGTATATTTTCATGTGTAGTATTTTGGATTATTCATATTTGCATGACCCTCAATATACTCTTATGTATATGTTGATGTTTATGTTTTGTATATTGTAAAAGGAGTTTCAAGCTTTAGTTTATGTAAAGATATGTGGTTTTATAAATTGAAAAGTATGCTTAGTATTTGGTTTGACATGGATTTTTTGTACAGTATGATCTTTCATAATATTATATATTTTAAGTAGTTTATTCTTAACATATTTTTCTACATTGTTAGCTTCTCGTTTATTATGCTTCCATTCTATTATCACTGATGATCCTAGGCATTGCTTTATCCTAGCTAGGAGTAGTAGGACAAGGTGTTACATAGTGGTATCAAAGCTAGTTTACTTTGATGTTGTATGGTATGTGGGATACTCATTAATTTGTTATTTTAGATTATAGATATATATAGTAAACCTAGTCTTGATGCTAGTAGGGCTAATAGGTCAAGAGGACCTAATGTTAAATAAGCATACCCTCCTCAAGCATCTAGCAGCAGTCCTACAAATAGGCATCCAAATGTTATTCAATAGTTGTTTTAGATTTTGTAGTGGCATGTTGCAACTAGTGATGCCCCCATTTCCACTATTAAGGAAGTGGAAACTACTAGTGGTAGTGGAGGCTTATGACATTTAAATAGGTAGCCTATCAATAGAAAATTAAAAAGAAATTTTAAAAATTAGAATATTCTAAATTTGATACACCAATGATCCTACTATAGCTACGAAGTTGTTAGAGAAGTTGTAAAAGAATTTTTATTTGATGGGCTACTCATTGGTTTAGTAGACTTGGTTGGAAATATACCAGTTGTTTGTCACTACTCAGTATTGATGAACGATTAAGGAGCAGGCCAAGGGATGGATTGGTCAAGAGGTAGCATGGGAAGATTTTCTAGCATCTTTTAGAGCCCATAATGTGTCTATTTAATATGCTTAGGTTAAGGAGGAGGAGTTCTACAAGTTGTATCAAGGTAGTTAGTCTATGATGGAGTATGATGCATGTTTCCCTAAGCTTAGTAATTATGTCCCACAGATGCATACAAATGATCAAGCATGAAAAAATAGATTTGTTAGAGATTTAAGATCATATTTGAAGGACCACATATTAACCCTCAAATTAACATCTATGATTATGCTAGAGTAGTTTCTATGGATTTAAAGAAAAGCTAGTAGGAGGATGTAGTTTGTAGAGAGAAGTAGTAGGGACAAAAGAGAGGATCAACGTCTAGAGGAAGGCCTAGCCCCTCCAAGTATACTCATAGACATGGAGGTGAGCACCCAATACTAGCTTGTGGTCCTACTATTGTAGTTTGTTGTGGATATATTGTTTGATATAAAGGTGGATACCCTAATCATTTGTAGAGGGATTTCCAAAATTATTTTACGTATGGATAGCTAGGACATTAAGTTAAGGAGTGTCCAAGGTAGGCAGGTAGTATTTGAAAAGGTAGGAATAGAGGACAATAATCATTGGTTCATGGTGGATGTGAAAAACCTATCACTCAACTAGGAGGAGCAGACCAAAGGACCTAGGGATGTGTGTGCACCCTAACAAACTAGGCATTGGATGTGCAACCAAACATAGTGATGGAAACATGAGATATGATTTTGGGCTTTACTATATTGATTTTATTTTATCCAAGTGCTAGTTATTCCTTCATAGATCCTAGTGTTACATATCACGTAGCTCTTACATGTCATTCTCTTTCTCTTGGATTAATAGTATCTTCTATTAGAGGTCATGAGACTCAAGTTGATCAAGTGTGTATAGGTGTGCTAGTAGAATTGAAAGGTATGTTGTGGGTTAGTGATTTGTATATTATGGATCTTAGGGTATATGATGTAATTTTGGGGATGGATTGGTTGTTGTAGTTTAATGCTAGTTTGGACTGTCAAGAAAAGCTCCTATGAATACAATTAGTTGATGGTGCTCTAATTGAGGTGCAATCTTGTTTAAGGTCTATGCACCTAGATTTGATCTCCTCTTGGTTGTACCATAGAATGCCTTAAAAGAGGCATGGCTACTTTGTGGTCACAATGTATAATATAGATATGGTGGAGATAGATCAAACTCTTATGGTTCAAGTGTTTCTTGATGTCTTCTAGTAAAAATTACTAGGTTTGCCATCGAGGCAAGAGATTGAGTTTGAAATCAAACTCAAACTTGCTACAAAGCCTATTTCAAAGGCTCCACATAGGATATCCCCCATAGTAGTAGCACTAAAGATCTAGCTACAAGAATTATTAGACAAAGGCCTCATTAGACCTAGTGTATCACCATGGGGTGTACTAGTGTTATTTGTTTAAAAAAAGAATAGGAGTTTGTGACTATTCATAGATTACAGGTAGATAAACCAAGTCATTTTAAAAAATAAATATTCTCTATCATGCATTAATGACTTATTTGATCAACTTTAGGGAGATCATGTATTTTCAAAGATTGATATCAGGTCTAGGTATCATCATGTATTGGTTTGTGAGCAAGATGTGTTAAAGACATTGTTTAGAACTTGATATGATCATTATGAGTTTTTGTTGCTTCCATTTGGGTTAACAAATGCATTAGTAGTTTTCATGCACCTCATGAATAGTGTGATATGACCATTCCTAGATCACTTTATCATTATGTTCATAGATGATATCTTAGTATATTCTCATGATAAGTAGTTGCAAGCAAAGCACTTGCAAATGATATTAGAAACTTTGAGAGAGTACCAATTATATGCTTAACCATCCAAGTGTTCATCACAAGATTCAATTCTTGGGGCATGTAGTGTCAGGAGCTGGTATCTCTATGGATCCCACAAAGATTGTAATTGTTCATGATTGTCCCATGCCATAGTTAGTGTGGAGGTGTATACCTTCTTGGGATTAGTAGGTTATTATTGTAGATTTGTGGAAAGTTTTTCTTGCATAGCACCTCCTTTAACTTGATTACTGAGAAAGGAGGCTAGCTTTGCTTAGAACTTAGCTTGTTAGGGTACATTTGAGGAGTTGAAGCATAGATTAATGATTTCTCTAGTATTAGTATCTCCTACACTAGGACATCCATATGATGCTAGCACTAATGCTTTGGGGGATGGATTTGATAATATATTGATGCAAGATGGATAGGTTATGGCTTATGCATCTTCTCAATTCAGGCCACATGAAACCAAATATCTTGTGCATGATTTAGAGTTGGGTGCTATGATATTCGTATTGAAGATTTGGTGGCATTATCTATACAGGGAGCAAGTTACTATCTGGAGTAATCATAAGAGCCTCCAATATCATATGAGTCAGCCACAGTTAAACCTACAATAATTTAGATGCATAGAGCGACTTGTTGACTTTGATTTCACTATTGAATAGAGGCATGACAAGACTAATAAAATACTTAATGCATTGAGTAGGATGGTGTTGGCACATTTTGTCCATTTCATGGATCAAACTTTACATGGTTGTAGCACTAGAAAGTAAACTATTATCAATAAGAAAGGAATGATTATAGTGGAAATTAAATTCAAGCAGCAAACTTAGATTCAACACATCCTAGTTATTATTTTTTATAGCCATCAGTTCTTCCTCTGAAGCCTTCAAAAGGGAAATTTGGTACTAGGAAAGAATTCATTAAACAAAACAAGCTAGTGGGAGCAATGATTGCAAAGTTAAACATTGGAGCATTAAGTAGGAAAGAATCATTAATACTTTTAAAACAATTGCAAATGTTTTTTGTGTTTAATTTACACCTAATTCTACATCTTAGATTATCTTAGGCTATGCTAACTACAAGATATATTGGTATGATTTGCATAAAACAAATTGCCATGGTGCATCCTAGCAAGTCATAGAAAGGCAAGTAGTTTTGTTAAATTTATTGATAGGAGCACAATAATTTCTGCATCTACCAATAGTGCACTAAAGATGTGGGATCTTGCCAAGGATACGTCTACAAAGCAATCCTCTGATGCTTGCACTCTTAGCTTTTCTAGGCATACCAATGAGGAGAATTTTGTTAGACTTACAATGGCAAATGGAAATATTACTTGTGGTTGAAAGACATTATGTATTTACTTATTGTAAATCTCTGCCCATGCCTAAGTTATCACATAGGTTTGGTTGTGTTAATCCTATTACTGGTAGAAATACTAATGATGATAATAGGTAGTCTGTGTTAGGGGTCTGTTGGAGAGGCAACTAAAAATTACTTGTTGGTGCAAATTCAACTAGAAACATAAAGCTATTGGAGATGGTTTAGAAATTGAAAGATAAAAATTTGTTAAAGATGGTTATGATTCTAAGAATCATGGTAAAATCTGATTCCATGAATCAGGATATGAAACCAAGGAAATGCACAGCCATGATCAAAGACATGTTGCAGGAGAAACACAAAATACAACTTCATTTCTGGCTTTTAAATCTCCAGGCATTTTCTCAAGTAGCCTCAACTTATTATTCTGAGACCATTGTTGCTTGTGGCATTTTCCTGTCTAGGAACGCATCCTTTTGGACTCTCAAGGCCACTCTGGGATTTGAGATGCCCAGGGAATTTATCCCTTACGACAATGGAGACATCATATTTGATTATTATGATGATATTTTATACCAGGTAGTATAGCCGATCAAGTTGAGGTCCTGAGTTTAATTTTTCAACTGCTTTATCAAAGTACGAGGATTATTTGCATTTGTGTCTGAAAAAGCTGCCCGCTTCCAAGCCAAGGCAGTTATCAACGATGCTGAGTTCCGAATTCAAAAAATGCTTTCATACATTATTTCGTTAAAAGTCCAAGCAAATTCTGCACATGGAACGCTGTTCAAATGGACTGAAAGCGGGCGGGATGATGAATCCTAAGCCATGCCGTAGAATTGCAGGCGCCATTGCCGGATATCGAGTTCGGCGTCGATTGGAACTCTTGCACCACTGCCATGAACGCCAATTGCTGGTCTTTGGAAATGGAAGGCTCTGCAGTCGATTCTGATACGGATGTTGTTCATCATGTTAATTTTAACTTTGTCGATCATGTTATCCAGTGCGAGATCGAGTTCAACATCTGCAATTTCCTGCAACAAGAGGCACTGCAGGAAACAAGCTTTGCAGGCGGACGAGAATCTGTGGCAGTTCCTGAGCTGCCGCACTGCTGAGATGCGCCCCGGTGGTGTTTTGTGGCTCGGTTTTGTGTAGACGGCTAGGAAGTAAGATGCATTACAGTTATGACTGCCCCAATGCCTCTGCTGCCGCACTAGCATCGCCACCATCGCTCTTCTTCTTCCCTACGGCACCCACGGCATCAGGGACACGAAGGATGCAACACGACAAGCTATAAACCCTCGTCTTAGCACCTGTCACATATGTGCAGGATGAACATAATTAAATATTAAAACAAAGATAAAAGATTTTGTTCACCGATGCCAAAGGACTTGTTATAAAATGACATAATGTGGACATAAGGTTATAACATGAGTTTTAACAATAATTTATAAAAAGGGAAAACGTTATCATTTTTTTTAAACGGAGATTATTGGGTAGGACACTTGCCAACTTCTCGTAACTTCCTGTAGAAATTACAACTTTTAATAATGGTTATGCATTAATATCCTAGATATTTGTAATTTACAACTTTTAATAATGGTTATGCATTAATATCCTAGATATTTGTAATTTACAACTTTTAATAATGGTTATGCATTAATATCCTAGATATTTGTAATTCACCTTTAAAAAGGGCTTCAAGGGTAGAATTAGGAAAGAATTTTGAAAGAAACCTTGAAGAATTATTGGAGATTTCTTGTAATAATTGCATCAATTCAGCTGCTTTTTTCTAATTTGGTGAGTTCTTTTCTTTTCATTTTTGCTTAGTTGCTTAGCTAATGGTTTAGGTAGTATCATGCTTGGTATGTAATTTTGAGATTTTCTAGATTGCTCTTATAACTCTATTTTTACACAATTCAAGACTTCTATTTGGTTGCCATATAAGAGCTTATGTTATCTTTGAAAAGCATATTGAGCAATTTAATAATAATGTCTTTATAAAATTGCCTATTTGAGTCTAGAGGGTCTAGAAAAATATTTGATACTTTGGGATGATTTGAAATAGGTTCATTTTTAAAAATGTTTATCACTTTGATATTTCAATCTTGAAATTGTTGAATTTTTTTTATAGCTCTATTGTTTGCAATTCTTGACAACTATTAACTAGCCAAATAAAAGCTTGTACATTGTTGTTTATAAAGCATTTTGATAGTTTAATAAGAGTGTCTTTTATGAAATTGCTTGTTGTGCTTAGAGGGTTTGAATAATTTGTAATACTTTGATTGAATTGGAATAACTTTATTGTGAAGTGTTCCATCATGTTCAATTTATCTCACCTAAATATTTGAGACTCTACACAAATCTTCTTTCTTTTAAAATTCATTGAATCTCACTCTATTTATAGTGTTCTTATGGAACTTTCTCTCTTGGGAAAATTAGGAGTAGATTTTGGCATAATTTTACTCAAGCATTTTTGTAAAATTTTATTTGCTTCAAGTACCATACTATAGAGACTATATAAACTAAGTGACTTGAAAAAATAGGAATTTTTAATGACTCATAGCATTCAACAAAGTTAGTTAAATATTTTTATGATAACTAGTTACAGTTTCATACACAAATCCAACCATTTTGACATTCATAACAACAAACACACATTTACGATTAGTTCACTCTATTACCATTGAGTTTATTTGGAGGTATTTGTGCCTTGGTGTTTCCACAAACCAACAGGCACCTAAACTCAAGTTTGAAGGAACACCTTCTTTTTCCGTGATCCTAGTCATGAGACCCAAAGGTAAAATGTTGGCGATCCCAAATGATCACCAAAAAATGGCCAGTAAGCTTAATAGCTTGATGGCTCAATCAAATTTGTAGGAGTAGATTCAAGAGAAACAACACCAGGATCCATGGTTTAAGAATTAAGATAGCATATCACCTTTGATGGACCATTTTCTATGGATAGTCATTGTGTATTATGGAGGAATGATTAAGAATGTGTTCTAGAAGCTTTACGATTTAATTTGATGAATGAGACATACATGAATAGATACCAAATGCATCTAGGTAGTTAGAAAATGTACTAGGGTTTATAATGGATATATTGGTAGCCTGGTATGAAGAGTGATGAGTGGTGAGGTATCCCTACACTCAACCATATGAATATGAGCATTCACGCATGATCCAGTCAAACTCCAAGGACTAAGTGCTTACGCGCCTTAATGGAACACTTAAGGTTAATCAATCATTGTCTTTCCAAACTTACTTGTATTGTCATGGTTGTATGGTTAAGTAAGCTTGAGGTATATGACTTTTATATCTTTTATCCTTTTAATGTCTTATGCTAATAGGGGAAGATGAAGAGAACTAAGTGACTAACTTTCATTAACTATTCACTAACTACGTTCTAATTGTTCCCAACACTAGTATCCGTTCCCACTTGTTGCACACATCCTGAACTAGTGCAACGTTACTGGGATTGCCAAACGCTAATCGTTACTAGGTTACCAAGCGCTACACACATGCTCGAAGCGGTCATACTGAGTGTACTTAACTAGGAGAGTCAAGGGTTGAGAGAAATTAAATAACTAGGAAAGCAATTAAACATTCAATAATAATTAATTACTATTTCGCTTAGTCCATATGCTGCAAGGTTTATCATAAAGTTTGTCTTTATTGTCGTACACAAATGTGTGCTTAGGTACAATTTGCTAGAATAAATATCCGTTCACTTTAAGACTTCTACTTTAGGCACATGGAAATTATTCTAACTCTAGAATGGTAAAACTACAAGAGTTTAGCTAAGGGTCTAAGTCTAAGTGCCTAGAACAAGGAAATCTACCTCTTATTTATAGATAATAAGATGGGATGCGATATCACCTACGCGATATCGTAGCTCATCAAAGAGAAATGTAGGAAAGTATATCTCTCAAAGTTTAATTTACTAGCAAGTGAAGATAGAACATCAGAGGTCTAGGAGATATTTGCATCCCCATGATATTCCTTAGTGGAAATGATATGTCATTGATATGGATTTCATTATTGATCTTCCATAAACTTGTAGTGGTCATGATGCTATATTAGAAGTTGTCAACTTATTGACAAAATTTTTCCATTTCCTTACCACATGAGCATTAGTGAATGTAGTAAAGATTGCACATCTCTTTCTTATAGAGATAGTATGGTTGCATGGTGTGCCATGATGGATTATTAGTGATAAACATGCTTGATTCATGTTACATTTCTAGTAGGCATTTCAAAAGGAGATCGGTACAAGACTAAACATGAGTATAGCATATCATCTACAAATTGATGGACAAATTAACCAAGTGAATCACATTTTTGAGGACATGTTGAGAGCTTATGTGTTTTAGTATAGAGATTATTGGGATCATATGCCACGAATGGTTGAATTTGTATATAATAATAGTTATCAAGAGTTTGTGGATAGCACCATATGAGATTTTATATGGTAGCCTATGTAAAACACTTTTATGTTGGGATACCATAAAAGATCACCAGCAAGTGAGCATAGATTTGGCGAGGCAAACCATAGAGTAAGTTCAAGAGATTTGAGATATATTAAGAGTTGCATAAGATAGGTAGGTAGCATAAACTAATTAGCATCAAATATCATTAGAATTTCTAGATTAGGATCATGTATTTCTTTATGTTTCTTCCCTGAAGGACCTTACATAATTTTTCAAAAATGAGAAATTGGATCCTAGGTAATTAGTCCTATTGAGGTGCTATAAAAGATTGGGAGAGTGGCCTATTGGATAGCATTACCTCCTCGTTTGACACATGTATATAATGTATTCCATGTATCTATGCTGCAATGTTATGTGCTTAATAAGCATCATTGATTGATCATTCATGGATATAGCTACAGTTTGATGTTAGTTATGTAGAGTAGCTAGTAGAGATTGTTGATCACATGGTGTGATAGTTACATAGTAAAGTTATATCTATGGTCAAGGTTTTGTGCAATATACATAGAGCTTCAAAGGGTACTTAGGAGGTGGAGACTAACATGTATCTAGCTCATCCTTAGAACTTCCAAGAGGAAGATTCTCAAGGAGGGGAGAGTGCTACATCCCTTCCAGATACATTGGGTATGGTAGTATAGTTATGATTTATACATTACATGTGTAGTCTTGGTGGTTTGTCAGGGATGAGTTAATTTGTTATGATTGTTCTTTATATGTTATGATTCTTTAGCCTTTATGTTATAATTATGATATCTTTACATGTTTAACTAACATGATTATGTACACTAAACTTATGTAATGTGTTAAACAATTGATATTGCTAGCAAGGATGTTGGACTAGGGTACAAGAGAAACTATTTAGTATGCATTTATGATTTATGTATGATTTTGATATTTATGAATTTGAACTATATTTCTATATTGTGTGATGTTTGAATGTGATTTTAGTATGTGAATATATAGAGCGTTTGATATGGAGTTCATAGGTTAAAATGGATTTTAATCTAGAATCCCAGTATATTTGTTATACATGTTTAAAGTACAAGGTACTAGTTGAGGAAGAAAAAGTGAGTGAGCTTATGCAAATATAGTTTTTTTAAAGTACAGTATAAGTAAATCAAGTTTTACTTGTGATGTGCTTAACCAAAATTTAAAAAGTAACTTTTATGCATACATAGTTTTTTTTTTTAAAATAACTCCATATAACTTTATACTTTTCTACCATTTCCTTCAATACCTTTACTCATAGAATTTGGGTTTCTATATTGTGAGCTTTATAGATGGATTTTTTCTTTACTTTGAACCTGGATTTAAAATTCTTGTGATCATATCTATGTGGGTATAAAACTTGTTGGAGAGAAACAAAGCTTTACTAGATTTTTGAATGTTTCATGCTTATTTCAAACTTTTTATATCAACAATTTTAATTGGTGGGTTGTCTTTAAATTTTCCTTGTATTTTTGTACTTGATTAGTATATATAATCATGTGATGTGGGCATGTAGGGTAGATAATTAGAAGATTGAGTTTGGATGTGGTGTTTTGCAGATTTCCTGAAATGTTACAATTTTGGTTATAGATTGTTTATTAATAAACATGTGATGTATGAAATGATGTGGACTTATGGAATATTAGATGTGATTTTGATAAGGCTAGCATGGTTAGAATATTATATTCTATGGACCTATTGTTGTGCAAGAGTTTCTACAAGTCTCAATTATCACTGGATGTAATTAAATATTATTATTTATTATTTTATTAATTAAATTTTAAATGCACATAACTTTGTGATGTAGGGATACCTCTTCTAATTCCCTTGTTCTACCCTATGTGTTATGTGTCTTTTTTAGTTGATTTTTCTTATGATGATTCTTGGATGTTTTGGCATGTTTGGAGGTGTTTTTGGCTTCTTTTGATGAGTTTAGGAGGTTCCATGATCTATGGGGACTTGTTGAGAGACATCCAAAGGCTCCTAGCATCAAAACAAAAATTTTTATTTTTAGCACCTTCAGGATAGACATCTTCCCAAAACGATAGACATCTCCCCTAAAGTGTAGATGTCTCTAGTCCATGGAAGACATCTCCTAAAAATAGTAGACATCTCTTCTAAAAGCAAAGATTTCATAGTAGACATTCTAGCAAAGCTAGAGATGACCTAAGCACATGAGGAAACTTCCAAAAACTCTATTCAAATTTAGGATACAGCCAAAGCAATATGGAAATGGCCAAGGAGAAGATGACAAGACTTGGGAAGATATAAAGAACCTCAAGTTGAGGTTAAGAAAGGTTTCTAGGATTTTTCCTTTCAGTTGCTTATAAATATTGATGTAATTCACCATTGTAAGTGCTATAGTGCCAAGGGCCAAAGTGCAAACACTAAAGGCCAAGCATCCCAATAGAGGGCAAGAGAGAGAGCTCTTGAGGAAAGAGAGCTTGTGTAAGGAAGTTGAGTGAAAGGCAAGGGTGAGCACTTGAGAGAGGTTAGGAGAATCTCTTATAAGTGTTTTATCTTGAAATTGGGCTCCATTGTGAGTAATTGAGGATTAAGAAGGGAAAAGTGTGATCTCTAATATCCTTGGAAGAGTTGTGAGTTGAGCTTGTCTCCTCATCATTGATCTATTTTTTATGTATTTTTGAGAATTATCTTAATGTAAGGGATATTTTCTCCATTTTATTGTGTTATTCTAATTTTCTAAGCTAGATCTTCTTGGAACTTGTGGATTGGGTCCTATTGGTGTTTATCAAGGTGCAATCCCCCTACACCATATTAGTATCAAAGTGAAGGTTTAGAGGTTTCCACACTTTTATGTTGAAGCTTGGTGTTTTCCTTGAATGAAAGGAACATTGTTATGGATATTTTTGTATTTGCTTTTGGATATCATTCTTGTTTCTTTAGGTATGGATCTAAAGAAGAAGACATATCAAGAGCTTAGAAAAAATCTTCAAGAATTTAAGAACTCCTTTAAAGCTTTTTGTGGCTAAAATGCAAGAATTTCTTCCTAAAGTAAAGGTCCAAAAGCACCAAGATTTTGCAAAAACATTAGAAAGAAATATGAAGAAATTAATAGAATATCCTCTAGCCATCAAGAAGGAAAGGAAGATGAAGAGTTTGATGAAGTAAAGATCAATGAGAAAAGGATTTATTAAGTATCTCTTATTAAGTGAATGAGTGCTCAATACTCAAGGGTTTCAAGGGAGGGAACTGAGAAATTCATATAAAGGACCAAGAGATCTTCAAAATCCAAGATGGTGTATGTTGTTGACCAAGGAGAGTTCTTACCTCGTGAGTCATGGGAGGTGAACGATCTAAGTAAGGAGAGTGGCAAAGATCATGGTACTTCTTCAAGGAGGATCAAGGGTAGCACTAGAAGGTGTGATATTCATTCTTTTCGCAATTTTTCTACATCTTGTGGCAAAGGAAAGGAGATTCTAAGTTATGTTGAAACTATCTCATGGGAGAGAGGTGAGTCTTCTAGCCAAGGGATGTGGAAGAATAATTTCTTTAATGATGTTTTTGATGAATTTTATGTTAATTCAATGGGGGAGAGTTTACCTTTTGAGTTGGTACCTCCAAAGTGGGATGAAGAGCTTGTTGCTAATTCCTTTGAAGAGGAGAAACCATTAGAATTGGAAACTCTAATTTGGGATCTTGAACCTTCAAGCTTTGATGAGATTGGATAGCCACTTATTCAAGATCAAGTTGGAGAAAAGATGGATGGGAGAATTCATGAAGAGATAAGTAAGAGTGAGATCAACCTTGTTGATAGTAGTAATGCCACTCATGTTGAAGCTAGTGTGATGGATACTAGTTTTTCACTTTAGCTTAGTATTGGTTTGTTCAATGATAATGATGGGAATCATGATAATTGTGGTGATTATGATGGGATTGAGAGTCATGTTGTGATTTTTGATGCCATTGTTAGTGAAAGGAAGACTAATAATGATAAATTGTTTAATGATGATGCCTATTGGGATATTCATTGTAAGAATGTCATTATTGATGTAAGTGAAGGCATTGATAATGATATGATTTTCCAAAATTTGGAGATGCTTGCTATTGAATATAGCAATGATAAATTTGTGAAGTGTAATGATGGACTTGATTGTCTTGGCTATAAAATGGAAGTGTAGCATGAAGGTAATCTACATGATGGTGATGAAAGAAGCTAAGTGGTAGTCTTCCAAACACCAAGAAGAAGGAGGTGAAGAAGAGGAAAAATAAGCAAAAAGAGGATGTTGGATTAAGAAAGCCCAATCCTTTTTCTTTTTCTTATTCTTTATTTGTTTCAAGTTTGATTCATCATGGGGTTGCAAGGAAAGAATTCCAAGGAGATGCTTACATGAAGGAAGCATGATGGGGCATGAAGAGAAGCCCCCATGAGCAAGAAAAGTTCAAAACCAAAACCTCCAATGATATCCATTCTCATATTTGTAATTCATTGAGTCATGATTTTTGTGATGGGCTTGAGTCATGGGGACATGGAGCCTTCTAGCTTGTGAAAGGTCATAAAGCATGACATTTTTAAGGGTGGAAGAGCTAGTGTAGGAACACCTCTTTTGATTCCCTTACTCTACCCTATGTGTTATGTGTCTTTTTGAGTTGATTTTTCTAATGATGATTTTTGGATGTTTTGGCATGTTTGGAGGTGTTTTTGGCTTAGTTTGATGATTTTAGGAGGTTCCAAGATCTATGGGGACTTGTTGGAAGGCATTCGGAGGCTTCCAACATCAAAACAAACATTTTTATTTTTGGCATCTTCAGGATAGACATTTCCATAAAAAGATAGATGTCTTTCTAGAGATGTCTCCCCTAAAGTGTAAACATCTCTAGTCCATAGAAGACATCTACTAAGAATAATAGATATTTCTCCCAAAAGTAGGGCTTTCATAGTAAATGTCCTAGAAAAGCTAGAGATGACCCAAACACATGGAGAAACTTCTGAAAACATTATTCCAATTTAGGAAATATCCAAATCAAGATGGAAATAGCCGAGGAGAAGGTAAGAAGACTCAGGAAACATCTAAATAATCTTAAGTTGAGTTGAGAAAAGGTTTCTAGGATTTTTACTTTAATTTGCTCATAAATATTGATGTAATTCACCATTATAAGTGCTACAGTGCCAAGTGTCATAGTGACAAGGACTATAGTGTCATAGTGCCAAGGGCCAAATTGAAAACATTGAAGGCCAAACATCCTAACAAAGGCCAAGAAAAAGAGTTCTTGAGGAAAGAGAGCTTGTGTAAGAATAGAGCTTTTGCAAGGAAGTTGAGTGAAAGGTAATGGAAAGCACTTGAGAGAGTTAGCAGAATCTCTTATAAATGTCTTATCTTGAGCTTGGACACCATTGTGAGCAATTGAGGATTAAGAGGAGACAAGTGTGGCTTCTAAGATCATTTGGGAGAGTTGTGAGTTGAGCTTGGCTCCTCATCTTTGATGTACTTTCTATGTATTTTTGAGAATTATCTTAATATAAGGGATATTTTCTCCATATTATTGTGTTATTCTTATTTTCTAAGCTATACTTCCTTGGAAGTTGTGGATTGGATCCTATTGGGATATGTTAAGGTGCAACCCCCTTGCACCACTTTGCTTCTAGGAGTCTAATTGAGGTGAAATTATTCTTATTGGGATCTTCTTAACACATACTTTCTAATCATGGAATTGTTTTCTCTTTTGACATATATCATCTTGGAGGTTACAATAGTGGTCATTTTTACAGAATTATATGTAGTTCATGAGGTATGGTTGTGACACAAAATTTTGTGATGTCAAGTTGTGGTATTTTTCTCATAGAATGAATATGACTATAGGTGTGATTATATGTGTTCATGTTATGACTGTTTTGAATGTCTTGTACTTGCGACATGTAATGGGTTAAGTTAGCTTGGATTTATACATGTCTTTGCAATTTGTAATGGTCATTGGTAGGTAGTACTAGCATAAGGGTATAGACTAGTTGATGATGAGGCATATTGGAGATAGTTATGGATTGTCCCCCATTGTGATCCATCAATGAGTTTTTTATATTAGGCCTCATTCTAAGAGTGGAAGAACATAGATGTGTATGTCTCTATGGCTGGTACGTGGCATAGGTATGTTTATCCCTATAGTGAGACCTTCGGAAGACTAGTGATTATAGGTCATGGGTTAATGGACCCTGCACTGATTAAGTAAATAAAAGACTAATAAAATACCTATACGAAAGTGATTGATTATAAGCACTCATGAAAATATTTCACATGCTACACTAATTGCAAATATGCTAGCAACCACATGGGTTGTGTATGTGATGGTATCAATTTCTGGGTCATAGTTTGATAATATATCTTATGATTGATTTATGTTTGTGTAGTCCATGTGTTTCATGTTGGTATGGAGTGGGTATGATAGCATGGGCATGATAGCAAAGATTCATGTGGTATGGTGTAACAAATATATGATTGATTATGTCTAATAGTGAATATCTCTATATATATGTGATGGCTATATGTTTGCTTTAGTAGGGATTATGCTAGTGTTATGTATGATATCATATGCATATGTGTTACTTAGAGAATGTGCAAGACTAATAGTTGATGCAGGTTACCTTGTACCCCATTTCTCTCCTCCAGTGCAGTACTTGTTAATCATTTAGTAGGGAAGTGTAAAAGCTTCCCACTCAATATTATAATAACTTTATTTAGTTATAAGTGGAACCCATAGGAGTGTAGGCAAGCATTGAGAGGGAGCATAGGAGAGGGAAATTCTCAAGAATTAGTTAATATATGTTTTCATATGTAGTATTGTGGATTGTTCATATTTGTATGATCCTTACTATACTCTTATGTTTATGATGATGTTTATGTTTTGTATCTTATGAAAGTAGTACCAAGTTTTAGTTTATGTAGAAACATGCAGTTTTATAAATTGAAAAGTATGCTTAGTCTTTAGTTTGGCATGGATTTTATGTATTTTGACGTTTCATAATATTATATTTGTTGAGTGTTTTATTCTTAACATATTTTTATGCATCATTAGCTTTTAGTATATCATGCTTCTGTTGTGTTATTACTAGTGGTCATAGACATCACTTCATCCTTACTAGAAATAGTAGGATGAGGGGTCACAGAACTTATTCTAGCACTATTGGTATTAGAGCTTTGTGTTATTGAAATGTTGTGTTGAGCTTTAGGTTTATCATTGCTTGGAATTGGTTGAGGATTTTGTGAATTCTTTATGACACCCAAGAAGAAATAGGTGTAAGATATCAATAGGAACATAGAGAGCATGAAGTCAACCTTCTAGATGATGGCTTCTTGATTAGATAAAATTAGTTTAAAGGTAGAAATGAATTCCAATCATAGTCATATCTAGACATGTGGAGGTGAAGTGCATGCATTCTCATATGAAGAAGTTTCGCAACCAAACATAGATGGAGTAGATGATGAGGAAGGATAATCTAGCTATGGGAGTATATGAACTCATCAACCAAGGATTTCAATGGTGGGAAATCCTAGTCCTCATATGAGAATTATAAGGGCTTCAACTATAGTAAGTATCTCTTCTCTTAGCAAGATTAATAACAGGGATGAGGTAAGGCTTGCCAAAGTATTTAGAAATATTGCAAAACTTCCATACATAAGGTTGAAGACTTTCAATGATGTAAATGATACCAATTCTTTTACAATTTGATTGAAGACACTTGAGAAGCATTTCCAATTTGAAGAGGCACCAAATACCTTGAAGATATCTATTATTTATTTTAAAGTAGAAGGTATGGCTTCTACTTGTTAAGAAAATGAATCCCATGGTTATGAAAGATGAAACAGTTAATCCATAAAAAATTGGGATATGAGAAAATACAAGTTGAAAGAAAATTTTAATAGTCTTTTTAGAGATAAGAGACTATTATGAAGTTAAAATTCCTAAGGTAACCTAACAAGGATGTTAAAGAATTTTGCATCAAATTTTGTGATCTATTCCATCAAGCTAAGGTGAACTAAAAGGAGTATGAGCATGTTTTAATCTTTTTAGGAGATCGTAAAATGATATATCAACAAGATTTATTCTTTTATGACCCACAAACCCTTGTTGAGACTTATGATTTAATAGTTAATATCAAGAAGAAATTAAGTGGATTTGGAAATAGGAGCAAACAAACTTCTAAGGAAAAGAAGAAGAGATCCAACTCCAAATCTAAAGATAAGGATGATAACCATGACAAGAATACTAAAAGAGATGATAATGAGGACAAATCCAAGAAGGACCAAGGTAATGGAGGCAAGGGTCAAAGTAGTAGCTCATCACAACTCCAGTGCTTTAATTATGAAGAATGGAGATACAAGCGATGGGAATGTTTACTTCACAAGGCATCCAATGGTAAAGATGTGCAAACCATGGAGGTGGGGGAGACATCAAGCCAAGGTCTTAAGAGAGGCAATCCTAATGCTCCAAAAATTAAGGATGTTATTGAATTAAATTCTTATGCATTCATGAGGAATATGAATAAAGGAGATCATCCTAATAGAAAGTTGTTGTTTCGAATTGGGACTAGATGTTTTCTTAGTGGAAAATGGATTCATGTTTTGATTCATGGGGGAGACTAAGAAAATGTTATTTCTTCTAGGGTAGTATCTAGATTGTGTTTGGTAACTAATTCTCATTGTAGACCCTATAAAGTACATTGATTGTTTAGAGATTGTTCTCAAAAGGCAAGGAAACAATGTACTTTGAGGTTTAAAATTAAAGGTTTTCATGATGTTGTGAAGTGTGATGTACTTCCAATAGATTATGCTACTGTAATTCTTGGTGGACCTTAAAATTTTGACAATCATACTCAATTTGATAGAGTAAGAGATGTATGGATTGTAGCTAGATCTAATGGAATTCACAAGTTGATTCCCATGAAAGCTGAACAAGTGAGGTAGTAAAGCTCACTTAATGCTTTCTTAATCCTTCTAGAAGAGAGAGAATATATTAAGAAACAAAATGAAATAGGTTTTGGTTTTGTTGTTATGATAAAAATTGCTACTAAACATGATGATGTACAAGTTAAACTACCCATAGGTGTGCTCTTCATGAAGGAAAAATTTTCAAAAGTATTCAAGGAGGAAGATGAAATGTCTAGTGAAGTAAAGATTAATGATAAAAGAAGTCTTCAAGCATCTCTTATTGAGCAAGGGAGTGTTCAATACCCATAATTTTTAGAAGAGAAAATTAAGAGCTTCATCAAAAGGACCAAGAGATCTTTACAATTGAAGATGATGTATGTTACTGATTAAGAAGAGTTACTACCTCATAAATTATGGGAGGTGAAAGATCAAGGCCAAAGACATGGTAACAATGAAGGGATTTCTTCAAGAAGGGTCAATGGCATCACTAGAGGGTGTGATACTCATTCTTTATATAATTTTTCTATACCTTGTGGCAAGGGAAAGAAGGTTCTTTACCAAGTTCAAGCTACCTCATGGGAGTAAGATGAGTCTTCAAGCCATGGAGGATCATTTACCTTTGGAGTTGATACCTCCAAAGTTGGATTAAGAAGCTATTAATAATTCCTTTAAAGAGAAGAAACCATTGGAGTTGGAGACTCTTATGTGGAATCTTGGAGTTTCAAGCTTTGAAAAGATTGGACAACCATATATTAAAGGCCAAGTTGAAATAAATATGGATAGGAGAAGCCATGAAGAGGCACTAGAGTGTAAGATTTACCTTGCAAATGGTAGTAATGTCTCTTATGTGGAAACTAGTGTGTTGGATTTTAGTTTTTTTTACTTTAGTTTAGTAGTGGTTTATTCCATTGTGATGATGAGCATCATGATCATTGTGGTAATTATGATGAAAGTATGAGTTATGTTGTGAATGATGAAGGTAATGTAACTTTACATGCCATTGCTGATAAGAGTAAGACTAATAGTTGTAAGATCTCTAATTTTGTATTTGATAATGATGGCTCTAGTAGTAGTCGTAATTAGAAAATCATTATTGGTGTGGATGTGGACATTGATTGTGATGAAATTGATTATCTTGGTTGTGAATGTATGGACAATTTGAAGGTAATCTACATTGTGATTGTGATGGTGGAGAAGGAATGAGTGAGAGAATTCCAAACATCAAGAAGAAGATGATCTTTAACGATGAAGCTCAACTTTTGTGTTGATATTATGCAAGAGATGAGGGATATCCACACATAAGTAAAATCAAATTTTAAGAAAAAGACTAAGGAGAGAGTCCTCCAAAGGAATGAGGGAAAATGAAAGCCAAATTTCATTATTGGTAACTTGGTTTGGATGCACTTAAAGAAGAAGAAGTTGATAGATGGTAAGTTCTCTATGTTGAAAGCTAAGAAGATGGGATGTTTAAAATCAAGGCTAAGATCAATGATAATGCTTTTGAAATTGATTTACTAAATGATGTCAGTATGTCTTTCATGGTTAATATTTTATATCTTATGCACTATCATGGACCAGTTGATGAGAATACCATATAGGGTAGCATCGATGAGTTGAAGGGGACTATTGATTAGTCCAAGCCTTCAATGGAGAGAAAGGAAATCATACTCAAGTAGAGGAAAGCTTCTAGCACTTAGGGAGTTAAGAGGCATAAATATTTAATCCATTAGAAGGATCAATTTACATATGATGTTGTATGAGTTCATGAGACCAAACTTCATGAGTTGGAGATCACTACAACCACTGCTTCCCTTTTCACATGACTTCACTTTTTGAAGTATGGGAGAGCTAGTGTAGGGACATCTCTTCTGATCCACTTCATTCCTTCTCTACATTTGTGTTTGTAGGTTTTATACATAAGAAAATATCTTGGAATACAGGATGATGTCTTAGCTTAGAGCTATGACTAACATAAGACATCTTGGGTTTAGAGGAGACGTCTTGCTAGATTTCTCATCTTCTTTGAAGAGACATCTTGTTGCAAAGAAGATGTCTTGCATAAGACATCTTTTGCTAAATGGAGACATCTTCCCTAAAAGTTGGTTTTGACATGAGATGTCTTTCCAAGACTAGAGTCAATCCATATAGCTAGGGAAACTTCCAAAGTCACCCATCCCAATTTAGGAAACAATTGAGATAACTTGAAAAGGATGGAAATAGGCAAGGAGAAAGTGAGGTGACCATGAAAATAACCAAAGAACCTCAAGTTGAGTTGAGGAAATGTTCTTTGGTTTCTTTTCTCCTTGTTGTCCATAAATATTAATGTAATTCATACTTGTTGAAACAACAAGTAAGAAAGAAAGCTCTTGAGTATGGAGAGCTTAACGAGAAAATGCGTGAGTATATTGAGTGAATGCAATTTGTGATTTCATGTCCAAGATCAATTTTGTGATGTATTAGCCCATGTGTTCTATTCTCTTATGTCTTACTTGTAAGTCAAGATCTCAATTTCAGGTTGTGAAAAATATTCTCTATTGGTTGTGTCTTACATTGAGAATAACCATTGTATGGTTGTAGAACCTCATGCTCAACAATATTATTTGAGTGTAAAAGGTTTAGGATGTTTATGGGTTTTGAGAGTCCTATTGCAGTCTTCTAATCAATTAATTGTGGATAGCTAGCTTGCTTATTTTCTAACAAAATTTTTTATCTTTGCATAATATATAGATTTATTATTTGAAGGTGATTCATTAACTGGAGTGAACCTGCTCCAAATTGATCTTCCAACTTCAACCTTATGATAGTACTCTTAAGAGGAGGGAGTCCCCAATCAAGGTACTGTTATAATGAAATGATGTTGACTTCTAAACTAGAGTCACAAAGAGTTAGGCAAATACCTTTCTCACTAATCTAAATCTCCATCATGGAACTACTAGGATTTAATTTCTTTTTGAGTAGATGATCTTCTTTTACTATTTGCATTGCTACCTTAGACATGGTAATGATCACAATGCCAATGCCATTGGGCGCCATTATATTTGATTTTCCAAGTGTTGATAAGGAACCTCTCCCTAAAGTAGATGTTTTAGTTTGGTAGGATTTATGGAATTGTGTTGGGACCTCCTTAACATGAATTTTTATTCTACTTGTATTATTGTCATCTTCACAGGATGAAGAGGATGGATTGGATCCAATCCCACAATGCTCATGTCTATGCTTATGATAGAATTTTCTACCATGGGACCTCAAAGTTGTCTTTGTAACAAAATCAATATTGGTTTAGTAATATTACTATGTCATGTACATGGATGTAGGATTAGCATAATAGGTAATTTCATAGAATTTGATTTTCCTTGGTTGTGATTGACTAGGTATCCCACCTTGCATGGGATCAAAAAGTAGAAGTTTTTGTTGTTGATGAGAAGCTTGTAAGGTAAGATTGATTAATGCAGGTAAGTACTATTGAGGTGTTATCTATGAGAATAAATAAGTACCTATCTGGGTACCTTGGGAGTAGGGATTAAAAGAAATTACCATCTTTTGTTGCATTAAAGTTACAAAATTTCATGGAAAAACACTATATGAATTTGAAGTTTTCCACTACTAGTACTATTGCATGGTTTGCAATTACATACCTCTAGGATAGCACACTTGGCTAAAGTAAGGAGTCTTCCTTGTTTGCCTCTTTTCAAACTTGGGGTTCAAAGGCATCTCCTAAGTCATTTATTTTAATGGGTATCATACATCTTGTTGGAACAAGATTATGACTCTCCATGTTGTTTGTCCATATCATTTGGTTGTAGGACAAAATGATATACATCTTTTTGATCATTCTAATTCATCAACTAATTCATCATTTGATTTTGGGTCAGTAACATCTAGCTACATTACCTAGACTGTTAACAACCTTTCTACCCCCCTTAAGACCTTGACTTTGATAGTGTAACTAATGATACACTATGGGTTAGTAAGCTATGGCTATCTATTTACAAAGGTTAAGCACTTAATCTTAGAGCCTAAGATGGCCAAAGAGGTTAGATCTATTAGTTCCAACAATTTAATTTGTTGATCAATCTTAGTTATGGCCTCTTAATGCATAGTTTAAGATATCATTGAATTATCAGGTATCCAAATAATAAATATGACCTCAACCTTATGTTCAAGAGATTGAAATATGTAGGAAACTACTCTTCATTTTCTGAAAAAGGCTTCTAGAGTCAAAAGTTATGGCTTTTAAAATTTAAAATTTTGGGCATGGAAAATGAGATTTCTTGAGACGTCATTCATCTTAGTACTACTCCAAAACAAGTACACTTAATTATGGAATTCTCATTAAGGTTGCTGCTAATGCACCAAAGTCTCTTTTAAAAAATATTTTTTCATGTTTTTAAATTTAAATTTTACCGCTTACTTTTTTGATTTGTTTGAAATTTTCCGTTTAACGGATGGAAATTTTGAATTTGTTTTTTTAATCAATTTGCAGAAAATTATCTGTTGCTGAAGCCAGGCATCAATGGTCATTGTCGGCAACCAGGGTGGCGAAAAATGGTGACAGCGGTAGGCAACGACGGCACTGGCCGTATTCATTGGCAACCACGGAGGTGGAGAATGGCGGTGCCATCGTTAACCACAGAGTCGGAGAATGGCAATGTCATCCTGGTAGACTGCTGAAAATCCTGGTAGGATTTTCGGCGACGGTAAAGGCAAAAATGGTGCATGTGGCAGCATCGGAGATGCAGGTGCAGGCAGAAATAGCGCACGCAGGGTCGGTAGATAACGACGAAAAACGACGCGTGGGAGAGAGCGGTGCATAAGAGCAGTGCTGGAAAAACGACAATGGTACAGCGTGATGGTAGCATGGAAATAGCAGCGCTGTAGGCAAAGGAGATGCTGCTACATGACCAGTGCAGGGCCCCAAAAAAGGGATTAGCTTAGTGCCAGAAGCGAAGCGAATGGCAACACACGGCACAGAATCGGTGAAAAGCAGCGTAATGGGGACAGCCAACAACGGTGAGGGCCAGAACTATAAGCGCTGTTGCGGTAGAGGATCGCACCCCAGGAAGGGTCGGCTATTTGATCATCTGCAACGCAGGCGTCTGACCAGTACTGTAGACTGGTTGGCTGGCGCGGCTAGCCAATGTCGTAGCTAGCTGCAGTGGCTGTTGGTCTTGACTCTTAGGGTTAGGGCCTAAGCTTCAATTTTTTTTTTAAAAAAAAATATATATATATACACACGCATTTTTAAAAAAAATTTAAATTATTTTTTTGGGATTTTCATTATTAATATTTGAATATTAATATATACAAATTTGGCGGAACTCAGGAATTCAACTAGGTGGTTAATAGTGTGGGTGTTAAGAGTTGGGCTTTAACAAGTGGAAGTTTTTGAGTTTGAGCCCAAGTCCCAAAACTTTGACATTATGGTTTTTATTTTTTATAACTTTTTATTATCATTTTATTTTACCCTTGGCAATTGTCACGGTGGTTTGGCGAATGATAAGGTATGAGTTTGATTTTCTAAGAGGAGATTTTGGGTCCAATTCCCTATCGTAAGATTTTGATTTTTTTAAATAAAGAATTTAATAATGATTAATTTAATAATTTATTATTTTTATAATGCATGCATAACAAGAATTAAAATTGCAATATCTCCCAAACCTTAAGTCCGACTGGGATTAAATTAGTACCATTAGAATCTTCATAATGAGCAGTACCATTAGAATCTTCATGAATCTTCATAATGAGCACTACATGCTAGACATGGTTTCAAAGTCCAAAAACTAAGTTGAATTTTTAGGATTTAGAAGGATCAAAATAGCCTATTTTATGAAAATAACATTTCGAAGTTGATATATGGGTGACATGAGCACTTCTAAATGACTTGGATGATTATAAATGATATATCAACCCTTGAACAAAACTATAATATTTTTACCCTATAATTTAACAAGTATGATGTCTATCCTCTAGTCTATACCCTAGCGAGATACTGAAGAGAGGGTTAGCAAAATAAGACATCACAACATTAACCACCAAGTATTCATTTTCCTAAGAGTCTCATGATAATAATCCTTACTAGTTGAGTACGAATAGGACAATCTTATAGCTATTTTAACCTTCTTAAAACTTACCAATATAAGTGATGAGTGACAAGGTACTCATACGCCCAACTATATGAATCACAAGTATTCATGCACGATCCATTTGAATTCCATAGACTTGTAGTTTCTAATGCACTAGTCTTCTAGGAAGTAAATCTTTGCCTTAAGGTCAATCGTTGTCCTACCAATTACACTTGTGACGTACACTAGTATGGTTAAGTGTAATTGAAGCATTTGATTTTTACCATTTTATATTTCATCGTTTCGTGTTCAAAGGGAGATAAAAGTAATTGGATTAACTAATTAACTAGTATCTAACTAATCCTAACATAAGCATTTGATCCCACTTTCCACACATGTCCTAAACCCACATATCCGCTATTGGATTACCAAGTGCTACGCTACTGGGCATACCAAGCAATAACGTTGTTGGGACTACTAAGTGTATACGTGTTACACTTGAAGTGGTTGTACTTATGTGTTTAATCTTACTTAATTGCTTCATTGACTTAATCATTGGAAAATATTTAATAAATAATTGAAAACATTAAATACATAAATAAAATATTTAATCTATCCAAAATATTGCAAGGTTTATCAAAAATCTCGTCTTTATGCTGCACATACTATTGTGCTCAGGTACAATAATGCTTGAATAAAGATCTAGACAATTAATAACTCTTGCTACGGGCACTCAGGAGAAAAATTCTAACTTTCAAATGAACAAACTACAAGAGCTTAACTACTACTAAAATCCCAATTGCCATAAATGCGCTTGGTGGATGCGTATTTATAGCCGAATATAGACACTACATTGATGAGGCCTTGTCAACATATGATACGATGTGTTGACAAGGCCTCATCGATGCAATTGACAAAACTACGACTCATCATATCCTCACAACTGAATGAAAACTTGTCCTTGAGTTTTTTGACAAAATTGGAAAGGTATTGGATTATTGATTGACCTTTCACAAACAAAATAGACTAACTTGATAAAAATGGAGTGCCCGAGCACACAAATCAACACATTACAAAAATGATAGTGTTTGAGACAAAATTGAATACCATGACATGACTCTTCAAAATTGGATAGCACGTTCCTTGATGGTGTGAAGTTGTGTGAAGAAGATTGGATAGTCCTAGGTAGTGGTGGCTCTTGAGGTTTTGAAGGACCTTTTCCAACTTCATGCATTACAAAGGTCGAGGCAACTATGGCTATCTTGCTATTGCTGCAACTTCTGGTGGAAGGCAAAAAGCATCCAACAGTGCTTTCATTTTTTCCTTCTTACATCTAGGATTATGCACCATCCACACAACTTCATTGATATGGGTCAAAATGAGCACATCCTAAGGACATGGAATTGCTAGAAACAACTCCTTTGCGTTGATGAACTAGGCAACAAATTGTTTGCATTTAATATTAAATGTTTTGACTATATCCTTTAGCTCTTGGTAATCATTCATCCTTTTGACTAAGTTCTTAGTAGTTGATTGTTGATCTATAAATCGTGCTTTGAGAACTTCATGTTTAGCATTTGTAATCTCAAGCTTCTACTTGGTGTCTTTATGGTGCTTGAACACTACCTCGTATAACAAATACGAGCTAGCCACTTGTTTCTCCAACTCTAATAGCAACTATTCGGTAGTCAGCATAGCCAGGTTTGTGTAGTGGAGATTGGCCAACTCCATGGACTTTGTCATTTCTTCTATTTGCAACTTCTTTAGATGGATCTCTGCTTTATTGTAGGCATTAATCCCATTATTCCTTGTTGGAGTTACTAGAGGGCTTCATTTATTTTTCCCTTTGCCATTTGGATGTGCCTCTCATTGATTTTCTTTTATAGGCCAACTTGGTCTCTGTAGTGATCTTTAAATTTTTCAAAGCTTAAAGCTTCATTCTTCTAGGTAGCAATTTCGATAGCAGACTTTTGATGCAAAGCATGAACTTCCTCCATTGACAAATTTCAATTCTTTGTGGCTAATCTCCTTAACTCAATGTTCACCTTGGCAAGCTACTCCTACTATTGATGAATAAATTCTTGCATTTGTTCCTTCTAGGTATCAATAGTGTGCAAGTGATGATTCTGTGTAGTCAAAACCTTATTCTCCTAGTGCATCTAAGCCAAGTCCTTCTAAATTAAGTATGTCTTTGCTTCTACTATGGACTATTAAAGATGGCCATTACTACCTCCTTCTCAGCCTTTCAAAATCATTCTTGAAGCTATTGGAAGGCTTCATTTCTAGTTTTTGTTGGGCTAAGGATTGTAGCATCAACCAGGTGGGCATGTAATTCAACAACCTTCACAACCAAGCATTGATTTTGTGCTTGAGCTATTTTGAGTTGCTTCTCTAGAATGATGCACTTGCCCCCTTGTGTCCAGCAACTTTGACTAGGTTGCGGTGATGTTTTTTAGAAAATCAAGGATATCTAGAATTGATTGCTTGATCCCCACTAGTGGATCTAGCAATCCTCATGCTAGGTTGCATTTATTTTCCTACTAACCATGCCCATAGATGTCTTCACATCTTGAAGTGTAGATATGTTTGGTACAGATACCATAGGTGCATTAAGTGATTTAGCTACATGATTAGTAATCACTTCAGCTGTCATCTCTTACCCTTATTACTGCATCACCAAGACAGTTGCTTCTTCAACTTCCTCCAATAGCACTAAGAAGGTGGAAGCATTCCAAAATATTTCTAGGAATAAATGGTGTTGTAATAAGGACACCATTACCTCTTGAGCATTGGGATTTGACCTTGTGGATAACTGAGTTCATTGGGTAGAAAATATTGGCTCATCCCTTTCTATCTAACTAATTATTTAAGCTGCCTCATTAAGGCAACTCATTACTAGTTGATATACAAATGGATCTGCATCACTTGTCATTCCATGCTGCTCTTGCTCACTCAAGAGCTACTCTTAGATTTTGCTCAAGAACTTAATGGCTATGCAAGCCTTTGACATTGTTTCTTGATTAGGTGGTGGTGGCAGCAGTTGTTCCTCTTCTCGAGTTGTCGTTGGCATCTTTTTCTTCATAATTTCTGACCATGAGGCCAAAGGAGCATGCTTGATTATGTTGTCGAAATAGTGAACAATTCCTCCTAGCCTCACCATTGCATGCTTGAGTGAAAAAGGAGGTCACCTTGCTAGGCCTCACCATTGGATTAAGATGATAGGTCATAATTTTAAAATAGATATGCTCTATCAATGTACGCATTTCATATCCCTTATGGTCAACCCTGTAGCACCACTAAGTCCACTCCTTCTTGGCCTTAGGATCACCTTTCATTGATAGCTCTACCAACTATGTCCAAATGTTATGCAACCCTAGTGCTTGCGCGATAGCTTCGGCCAAGTAGGATACTTGAAGATCCTTGATCTTGACTATAGACCCTAGCCTTTGATTTTTCTAGAAGAGATATGTCTCTCCTATGTACCATTCCCCACTAGGTGTGATGACTAGCCACATGGGAGAGGTTTGCAGTTGTGTTTGAACTTCTATTGGAGCTTTGTATAGGAATGGCTTGTTCATTTCTTAAAGAACCAATCATTGAATCTCTTGGGATCTAATGATGTTAAGGCAAGCTTAAGTCAAAGTGGCTTCAATCCTTAGTGTGGGTCTAGGTACTTCTCCTCATTGTGATTGCTTAGTGAGCACTTCTTCTTCTAGAATCTATTGAATAGATTCTACTTCAGGCTCCTCATTAACATGTCCCATTGCATGGGTTGCCTCTAGTGGTTCTTGGGCTTGTTCTTGTTGGCCCCTTCCAGCTTTGGACCACTTCTCCCTTGGTTGAAAGGGTTCTCCTTCTTGTGGGCATTTTAGTTTTGGTATTATTTGTAATCACAATGAGACTATAAGTTAGCAATCATTGTGTAGCTTAAAGCAATTGGGATACCTTTATCTCTTAAGGATAGTTACACTTGGCTAAGTTGTAATTATGGCTGATTTAATTATTCCAATTATTATTTATTTATGTGCTATTCATAATAATTCACCCTAGAGGTTGTTGAAAGGGGTAACTTTTTGAAAAAATTGATGTTTGTATATTGTTAAGGTTATTATCCCTTTGGGGGAGTTAGAAAAGTTTTTAAACAATTTCATTAATTTTTCATCAAAAACCTTAAGGTTTGTAGTTGCTGTGATAAAGAGCTTACCTCTAATAAGTGCAGGATCAAAAAATGAAGTGATTTGAACAAACGGTTGGGAAGTTATGGGCTTTGAAAAATTGCAATAGCTTAATGTGTGTTATGAGGTAAATGAAAAAAAATTTCTAAGTACATAGTGGTATATATAGTATTCTTGTGATACATCAACAAGTCCTCGTCAATGGGGCCTTATCAATGTGGTTGGCTGCATCGATGAGGCCTCATTGACGTAGCTATTGAGCACATGACCATTTACTTTGGTCAAACTTGCAAAACACAAAGAGTTTTTGAATAAAATTGGGGTCAAATGAAAGCTCAAAAGGCCAAGAATAGTATGAAAATATGAGAAGAGGATTTTGGAGGTCATCAGTTTGGAAAATTGGAGAAAAAATGATTCAGTGGATGAATGAAATAAAAGGTTAATGAGCACTTAGTGGAATACACAATGGAATACACAAAAGATAAGATTGCGGCAATGTCTAAGGTAAGGAACCTTAACTAATCAAACCAAGAGCTATACAAGTGGATCCTTCCCATAGCAGGCTTATGTCCTTATTACCTTTGCATAACCTCAAATAAGGAGTCTGTGGGCTCCACAGTTGATTAATGGTCATGAAAAATTAAGGGCCAACCAAAAAGCATCTATTTAAGAATTCGAACACATCGGACTAAGACATAGAGCATAACATAGAACACAGCAGTGAGGTGAGTTATCAGAACATGGATGGATGACAAAGAAGGTGGAATGGAGTTCCAAATTAAGTTCATAATAAGTTCCTTATGGAATTTTTGTTTAAAATGACTTGGAAAGATCCATCCTCAGCCCAGACTAAAACCATCTACTTTTAGTGACTTCACATTGCCATCCTAAGATTAATCCACCCACACAAGACATGAGAGTGCTTCCACAAGATAACCACTATTTCATAAGGAGAAGAAAAGAGAGAAGTAGGAAGTGAGAGAGGGCCTTAGTTAGAGGGGAATTTTAGGCATATGTGCATGTCTTTCTAGTCTCATAACCAGTGCTTGTAGCCTGTTTATTGTCCAAGGAATGTGATTTTAATTTCCATTCCTTTTTTTGAAAATGGAAACCACACCATGGAAGGAATTATTCATTTATTGTGTTTAAGAGGTGTGCTTTGAATTCCCATCATTTCTAATTTTTTTTTGAATTTTTGGATAGGAACCACACCATGTAAAGAATTTATTTGACTTCCTATTACTGGTTGAAATGGAATAGTAAGAAGTCCATGAAAAACACTCAAGAATTCAAGCAAGTAGAAAAGAATGAAGAGTATTTAGTTCCCTTGAAGTCACATCCTTTTCAAACCTTTTGAATCCTTCCTAATTCTGGAACTACCAAGGTCACTGATTGATTAGAAGTTTCTTTAATGGAAGGGACCTCAAATTTCTAGAACAAAAAAAAAAAAACCATAGAGTTTATCAGATGGGAGGATGTCATGGACTCACTCCATGTTCCATGAAAAATAAACCATGTCAAAGTCATTAGACATCATAATTCAAAAATAGAAACCAAACATTGACAATACCAACATTAAGCACAAACCATCATTAGTAAATATCAATAGTGGTACTGTGTCCCATGGCAACAAAGTAATTTTATAAGAAAAAATGAGGAAGTATCATACATGAACAAAACAAAACAAAGTAAAATATATAAGATAATGTAAAATAATCAAGAAAGGTTTAAAGGTACTAACAATGGTGTAAAATTAGAAAAATTTAAAAATCAAAAAATTTATAAAATAAATAACCTATAAAATTAGAAAAATGTGGAAAACAAAAAAGTAGAAAAACTAAGAAGCCATATGGATTGTTAGCATGGATGGCCATCTCCCCCACGATTGTGTTGGAAGGAGGAGATCCAAAAAATGGAACATGATTGTCCATCTATTCAGGTGGTAATTGCATTGGCCTATCTTGGCTCTAGGAAATGTTTTACTTATTGGATGTTGACCAACTGCATTTTATTTAGGCTTTTAGGCTTGTAGATCAACATGGCCCCAGAGGGAAAGGTTTGATTAATTATATAAAGTCCCTCCCACAATGTTTGAAATTTTACCTTCTAGGGTATGTGTGTGGGGTTCCAATAAAGAACCTTATCTCCTAGTTGAAAGTTTACCTTTCATATTTTGAGGTCATGATGTTGCTTGCTAAATGCCTTATGCTCCTCATTCAAAAATAGGGCCACTAATCAATTTTCATCTAGCACATTCAGGTTGATCAATTTTTCTTTCTATGCTAGACTTAGATTAAGATTTAGATCACAAACTGTTGAGAGTGTATGAAGCTCAGATTGAATTAGAAGAATTGGAAGTTTTTCATACACAAACTTATAGGGAGAGTAGCCAATAGGAAGTTTCCATGTTGAACAGTAAGCCCAGAGGGCATCGTTAACTTTTGTACTCCAATCTTTCCTATATTTGCTAATAGTTCATGTTAGTATTTTTGTGATCTTTCAATTAGTTACCTCTACTTGACTATTGGCTTGGGGGTGGTAGGGTGTTGTTAATTTATGTTCAACCCCCAAGCATTGCATTAAATTTCTAAAAGTATCACCTATGAAATGAGTTCCATTGCCAGAAATTAGTGGACATGGAATCCAAAACTATTTACAATATTTTGTTTTATAAATTTAGTAGTAGTGGATAATGTACAATCAATAACGGCTATTGCTTCTACCCATTTTATGCAATAGTCGACTGCTATGATAATATATGCCTTTTCGTTGGACATGGGTGTGATGGGACCCATGAAGTCAACACCCCATATGTCAAAAGGTTCTAGTGATTGAATCCATTATAGAGGACCTTCCATGCAAGCAGTCATCCCCCCATCTCATTGACAACGTTTACAAGATCAGACAAACTAGTGGACATCCTTGAAGATTATAGCCCAATAGTATTCTGGCATCAGGATTTTGATGGCTATGTGTCTCCCTACATAGTGGCCTTTGCAAGGCCCTTCATGAGCATCCTAGAGAATACACAATTTATCTTCATTAGGGACACACCAATGAATCAGGCCATCAACACACATCTTGTAGAGGTGTCTTTTGATTTTCGTTAAATATTTTGCTCGATGAATAAATTGTTGCTTCTTTCTGAAGTCAAGATCTTCTGGCATCTCTTGAGTGAGAAGATAGGTGAGGATGCCATTGTACCATGTTGTTTCTATGGGCATTTATTCATTTATTGCTCTTGTAAAGAAGAGTTTTTATGGAAACTAATCAGAGAGTGGGATCTCCTTCTCTTTATTATTCCATCTTAAGTAAGAGAGGTGGTCAGTGACCACATTCTTAGTTAATTTTTAATCTACCATTGTGAGATCGAATTCCTGAAAGATCATGAGCCACCATATGACACAAGGGCTTAGCGTTGGCTTATTCATGAGGA
This sequence comes from Gnetum montanum, assembly GCA_015680685.1. Lineage (NCBI taxonomy): Eukaryota > Viridiplantae > Streptophyta > Gnetopsida > Gnetales > Gnetaceae > Gnetum > Gnetum montanum. The sequence continues at coordinate 273,252 of MNCI01028890.1, read as the reverse complement.
AGTAGATTGCACTGTGGTTCATTTGCACAAATACTTTGAAGCCAAGCACATAGTGCCTAAACTTTTTTAGAGCATACACCATGACCATTAGTTCTTTTTCCATGATGGTGTAATTTAACTATGCTCCCACAATGCTTTGACTTGCATAGTGGATGTAGTATGGACATTTCTTATCATCCATCTACATGAGCACTACTTCCAAGGCATAGTTAGATGCATTCGTCATAATGTGGAAGAGTTTGGACTAGTCTAGTGCTCATAGGATTGGTGTTTCTACAAGTTTCTCTTTTAATTTTTGGAATGCATGTTCACATTCTTTGGTCTAAATGAAAAGTGCATCTTTCTTTCTAAGTTCGACTATNTCTTTGGTCTAAATGAAAAGTGCATCTTTCTTTCTAAGTTCGACTAATAGTTTTATGATCTTAGAGAAATTCTCTATGAATCACTAGTAGTAGCCAGTGTGTCCAAGGAATGACCAAATATCTTTAACTATCTCTGGTTGACATGTTATTCATTGGATGATCCTTATCTTTTTTGGGTCTACCTCAATCCCTTTCTATGAAATTTATTGTCCTAGCATAATGCCTTCTTGGACCATGAGATGGCTCTTTTCCCAATTGAGCCACAAGTTTGTTTCAACACATCTCTTCAATACTTGTTCAAGGTAGTCTAAGGCTTGCTCAAACGTAGCTCCATAGGTGGAAAAGTCATCAATGAAGACTTCTACACCACTATCAATTTGCTATTGGAAACATACTAAGGACTAGGCATTAAAATGTTGTAGGGACATTGCACAAACAAAATGGCATCTTACAATATGCAAAAGTCCCCTAGGAACTCATGAATGTTGTCTTGCCCTAATATTTTGGCACAATTTGAATTTGGTTATAGCCACTATAATCATCCAAGAAGATATAATAACAATGTTTAGATATGTTGTTCAACACTTGATCAAAAAATGGCAATAGAAAATGATCCTTAAATGTTACCATATTTAATATCCTGAAGTCGACATAGACCCACCATTTTCCACCTTTCTTTAGCACAATTATGAGTGGGCTAACCCACTCACTATCCACAATAGTATAGATGAACCCTTCCTTAAAGAGTTGTTCAATTTCCTCTTTGATGATATGCTTCAATTTTGGGTTTGGCTACCTCTATGGCTACCTTCTAGGCTTCATGGCTAGGTTAATGTAAATGCAATGCTGACATATCCTTGGATCAATTCCTATTAGCTTAGGATATGACTAAGAAAAAGGTGTTGGCCATTTTTAACTACTATAAAAAACTTTGCTTTTTATTTAGGAGAAATTTTGGCATTAATTATGATCAATTTACCATTATTTAAAAATGCATATTCCATGCTAGTTGATAAAGATTTTAGCTCTAGGGGCTCTTGCTTGAAGTTATCAGGGATTTCTAGCTCTCCCCAATAGGTATCATCATCTTTGTTAAAGATTTGGGAATGAATTTATTCAAGTTTGTCCATGCCTTCAACATAAGCACATGTTAGGCTCTCAATTAGTTCCATGCATAATGTGCTACTATCTTAGTAAGCTATCAACCACTTGATTCCCTCTTATTTTGTGGCTGCTATGTATAGACATTTTTGAATATTGATTTCTTGTGCACACTTATTACATGCTTTAATGTATGTATTTTTTATGGACCAAATATTTTGCACACAATTGCACCTATTATCATTGTACATGATTCATGGAACACACTTCTTCTCTATTCTACCCAATTTATTTTCTTTGGAGATTTCAAGAGAGAGATCCCTTATGCCCATAGGTGCATCAACCATGCTTAACCAAGCTCTTCCCATAATGATGGGTAATTCACTTTTGGAGTTTTCAACCTTAATCACTAAAAAATCAGTAGGATAGGACCACTCATAAATTTTGATCACAATCTCCTCTACTAATTCCAGGGGGATAGTAATTGACTGATATGCCAATTCTAGATGGATAATGCTCTTCTTGAGAGGTTGTGGGTTATAAGCCTTGTACATGTCATGGGATATGAGATCAACTCTGTAACCAAAGTCCAGAAGAGCCTTACATGGCTCATGTTTATTGATCTATAGGTAAATGAGTGGACTTCCTAGGTTAGATCCTTTTGTGGAAAGATTGCCAGCCTTGATCTAGTTAGAAACAACATGATTTAGCATTAATGTGTAATTACAAGGTGGCACTTGGTTTGAATGACACTCAAAAGTATTTGAAGTATAGGATGAAGGTATTGAAGATGTAGGATGATCAGCTACATTAGGTTGTGAGGGTTAGAGAGGACCACTGGGTCAAAAGAAGGGTCTTTCTCTAGATTAATTATTTGAACCACTTGGCTAAAAAGCTAGTTGTGAATGTACCACCCTTATAGCATTTCATTTCTTGGAGGAATCTCACCCTGCATGGATAGAGTAGGAGGTAACTAGGTCAAAGGTGAAGGTGTGTGTGTAGACGGATGTGGATGATTGTATGGATATGGGTTCTCCCATTGAGTAGATGGTGAATGTGTTTAGTGGTACTCTAGAGGGCAATAATGATGCTAAAATGAGGTATGACTTGTAGAACTTCTTAGGCAGATGGGTTGCTGAACATAGTACCCATATGAATCTGGTTTCCTATAAGGATACTACTACCATTGTGGTGGCATTTCCCATGATTGTGGTTGATACCATTGTTGATATTGTTCATAAGGTTATGGAGGAGCTCCACTTGGATGGTAAGCTTGTTGTTGTTGGTGGAACTGCCTTGGATTGCCTTGAGGATAAGACAATTGTCTAGGTGCTTGCCTACATGCTAGTTGAGAATTCAATGCATACATCCCAAACTCTTATAAGTTTGACATCATAGGAAAATAATCCTTTAGATGTTCATATTAACAAATGTCACAATTAGTTTCACCATTAGAGTTAGTTTTCACAACTTCATCTACCACTGTAGCTTTGCCCTTACCTTTTAGTAGGTACATTTAGCTTTTTTTTTCCTCCTATGGTTATGATCACTATTTTTCTCTTTGGATTCTTCAATGATCTTTATAGTAGTTTGAAATTTTTTATCCAAAGTATTCCATAATTTATCAACCTTTGCCAAAATATCAGAAATAGATTTTTGGATGGGCAAAGTCCTCTTATTCACCACTTCATCAAGTGGTGACTCCTCCTCGTCACAAAATCAGACCTTCCGTTTCCTAATGGAAGGGTCCCTATTATACTCTTCTATACTTTTCCTTTCTTGTAGCTTACCTTCTTCTTTTGCTACCTACTTAATTAGCCTTTCGATTTGATGAGATCTTAGTTTAGAAAATCTTCCTTGGGCATACACCCCATCTATAATGTGGCAAAGTTGTTCCTTCTAAGAATAACCATGGCTAGGGTATTGGTGTAAGAGTGAATAGTCTATACCCATGGCAACATCCAAGGGTTCATGTATTCCCTGTTTCCAACCTTGGATTTGCCTTCTCAAATTAGACACTCTAGAGTATGTCTAGTATTTGTCATTAAATAGCTCTAACATGGTACTCTATTAGCAAATGGATTCTGGTGCCAAGGATCAGTACCAGATTTCAGCTTCCTTGATGAGTATCCTAGAAAAGAGTTTGAGTTTTTGCCACTCATTTTTTATGTTCTGTAAGACACATGCATCATGGAAAGCTTGTAGATGTGTCTGTGGGTTAGAATTGTATCCCCTCTTAAATCTTGAGATATTATTCAAGTATAAGCACCTGATTTGGCTATCTTTCCTATGCCTAGTTAGAATTTTATCTACCACTGCAATGTTGAACATACTTTGAGTCACCAATAAAGGTTCATCATCATCATTGCATCAATGATGTCAATGATGGTTTCAGCCACCCCTTTGGTCTTGGTGGCCTTCATGGTCATTGTTGTCTCATTGATCACCTTCATCATGATTATTTCAATGGTGACTTCTATGAGAACTGATAGATAAGAGGAATGTTTAGAATTAGATGAAGAGGATGAAGAGAAAGGTGGACTGCCACTACCATCACAACGTCCATCACCACTTTGTCACTCATTATGACCACCATGCTTAGATCTATTGCTATTGTGATGTTTGCCTAAGTCCCTACCTTGGCTGTCACTTTCTCTTGAACCTAATTTATGAATAGTGGATCATAGGTTTAGGGTTGCATCCTTGGCATCAATAACAAGGGGTGGAGAATCTTCATGTTGAGAACCTTCAAAGGGAGGATTCTCATTATCATATTGATTTAGTAGGAACCAGGGATTAGTGTAATGTTTCTCCTTTATAGCCGTATGGAGCTTTTGTTGATGTTGATCTCACTTGCATTCTGTTTCAATGAGATAGTAGTTTCAAGTGTCATAATCATTCATAATGTATTCTTCGTGAAGATCTGCAATGCCCAGCTTCTTAAGGGCTTGAAACAACATCCAGGGCATAGATCGATCAGAAGGCAAGGCAATGTTGCCCTCCATATCACACCATTGCAGCTATTCATCTTGATGTAGGATAAAGGTGAAGTCTAGTACATACTCATCTAGATGAGTATATACCACTTTGCATTCTTGTGGAACCAACAGTTTTCCATCTTCATGTCTAGGGAAAGAAGAAGACATTTTGAAAAATGAATAAAATTATCAGTGTTCTTGGTAGTTTATATGTCATTGAGAGTGATGTTGACCTTGAGTTCATCCAATGATATAAATAATATTCACTAATCCTAGATAGAACACATTTCAACAAACAAAGTCCTTAGCAATGGCACCAATGATGAGTAGTGAGGTACCCATACACCGCACCATATGAATTACAAGCGTTGACACGTGATTCAGTCAAATTTTGTAGACTTTGTAGTTTTCGATGCACTAGTCTTCTAGGAAGTGAATCTTTTCCTTAAGGTTAATCATTGTCTTCCCAATTATGCTTGCGAAGTACACTAGTATGGTTAAGTGTAATTGAGGCATCTAATTTTTATCATTTTATATTTTATGGTTTGGTATTCAAATTGAGATAAAAGTAATTGGATTAACTAATTTAAATTAACTAATTAACTAGTGTTTAACTAGTCCTAACTGTTGGCACATTTTGGCCATTTCATGGAACAGGTTGGCATGATAAAATTGGTTAAAATTTTTTGCAATTTGATAGTTGAAAAAGTTAATGGCAATTCCCAAAGGTGCCTATTTCCAGCTTGTCAGTCTTTAGGAGATGCACGAAACAAAAGAATATATAAAGTAAGATCCTGATGACACAGAAATTTCCATCAGTGACTCCTCTCGCATAGTTTCAGGACCAATTTCATCTTTCAGGGGATCCAAAAAAAGTGTAAATTCAAGGAGCAGTGGCAGCCGTGAATTCAAGGATGATGTAAAAAAAAGAAAATGATGAAAACGGAAAGAAAGAACTAAATATCTTAACTTCATCCTCAAGGACTAGAAAGAAGGGAGATATTGAAGGGGGTAGATCAAATGTTGAACTAGATGTTTCTCTGACAAGCACGTTTGTTTTACAGTGGCAGGGGGGTAAACTTGTACAGCACATCACGGAGCGTTTAATATTGTTAACAGTTTTTTTTGACCAATTATAAAGATCGTACGTGGTCCATAGATATATATTTAATTTTTTCAAGTTAGGGGTCAATAGATATATATTTACTATAATTACTATCTCTATTACTATGATTTAACTAAAATATGGTTTAAATAAAATATTTTAAGATTTCAAAAGAAAAAGAAAGTTATGGGATATTTGTTTAACATCCTATAAAAAGGGGGATTTATGGACATTTCCAACCATAGCTTTTATTTATATAATTGTAACTTTATGTGGAAGTTGTAACTTCCTAGCCTTAATCCATGATGTTTGTAACCATTAAAAAGGCCACTTGTCAACTATAGCCTCTTTATCTCCACAATGGCCACTTGTCATTTGCATGGGACACTTGTCACCTACAACTTGTTTATCTCCATGAAGACACTTGGCAACTGAATGAAGACACTTGGCAACTACATGAAGACACTTGGCAACTACATGGGACACTTGTCAACCGCAGCTTTTTTATCTCTTTGGTGGTTGAAACCACCCAAAATTGTTGTAACTTACCTAACTTGTTGGGCAAGTAACCTCCTAATTTGTTGGGCAAGTAATCTCCTAATTGGTTGGCCAAGTTACTTGGGAGAGAAGTTAGGTGAGATATTTTTGAATATGTAACTTCCCTACCTACCTTTGAACCCTATAAAAAGGCTTCAGGGGTCAAGGATGGGGGATCATCACTTCTATTTGACCTTGTAGCTACCAAAGGTAAGCTCTTCATTGTAAGGGCCATAAATGTACCATTTTTGATAGAAATTTTTTCACAATCCTTTGTAACTCCACAAAGGTTTAACTAAGAAATCAATCATTAAACACCAAATTCCAAGAGTTAAATCTTTCCAATGAGCTCTGGTGATAGTTATAATAAATAATTAATAAAATAATCAATATACCATGGTCCAACCTTAGCCAAAGTATAACTAACTAACTAATAAGAAAGGGTACTCAAAACTTGAAATTTGCACATTACATCTATTAATCCATGGATGTGTTGTGACCATAGATGACACCAAAAGGAAAGCACATGTAGGAAGCAAGATTGTCCCAACCAAGGAAGAAATAGCCCAAAATAGGAAGAGGCCAAAAATAACGCCAAGAAGAACCACTAGAAACCCATGCCACATGTCCTCTCAAGAAAGAGGCAGAAGTGGAATCTATCATATAGATTCTGGAACCAGCAGCAATAGTAACAAAACACTCCCATCGGGATGATGCACTAGCATAACTAGAAAACCTTAAGGTTACCTTAATAAAGGATTTCTTGAATCAAATAAAATCATGAGAGATTCAAAAATTAGTGCTCCAAGACTTAAACTTTAACCCTTTCCTAGAGCATGTACCAAGAGAAGTACAAGACTAGCTAAAGGCCTCTCCCATGTGGTCAATCATCACTTCCACTAGGGAGTGGTACATGGGAGAGACATTCCTATTCTAGAATAATAGGAAATCTAGAGCAACGGTGAATATAAAGGACATCTTAGTGTCCTACTCAATGTAGGACATTGCTACAGTGCTTGGGTTGCCGAAAACAGGGGCAAATCTTACTGAGATCCCAATGTAGGTGGATCTCAGTATTAAGAAAGAATGGATGCAATGGTGCTATGGCATTGATTACAAGGAGTTTGGTGCACTTACACCAATAGAGATAATCCATTATTAGGTTGCATCCTTCCACCTTAATCCCATAGTGAGGCTAAGTAAAATCATTGTCTTCTCTACTCAAGCATGTGCCGCTTTGAGTGGAAGATTCCTAGTCAACCTTCCATAGCTAATCTATTTAGCGATGGAGAAGTGGTTTAAAGAAAATGAACATATAAGGAAGGCACTCCTCTTCCATGCCTCATCAAGAAACTCTATCAAAGGGAAGGGATAGTCTGTTATAGCAAAAATACTATTAGAACTATTCTAGCTACCAATTGGGCATAAAAAATGAAGGACAAGATGCCTATGACCATAAATCAAGAAGAGGAGTAGTGAATACCACCTCCACTTGCCACTCAAATAATGATGCTAGACATTGCTACAACCCCCCAATATTTATGAGAATATAGAGAATGGATTTTGAGTGAATAAGAGAAAAGAGAAGTTACGAGTGGTGAGGACCCATCCATCTATAGATCAACCATGAGTCACCTTAATGAGGTGGCCCGAATGATTAGCTTGATGGATGAGGGTGGATCCATTTTCTTAGCCTAAAGAAAAAAGCTACCCACAAGGTTGAATCCAAGCATAAAAAAGGTCATAGTATCTCTTGCAGAATAACAGTCACTCCTAGATATCTCAAGGAATATTGCAACCTTCTTAGTGCACTTGGAAGAGGGTGAGTGGGCAATAGTTATAGTGATGCAGCACTAGGGGCAAGAGATAGCAATAGAAGTGGTTGCTGATGGAATTACTGAAATAATTAACTCACATGTGACATTTGCACCAACTGTCACTACACTTAAAGATGTGCATACATCTATAGGAACTACAAGTGACAAAATAAAGGAAATACATCATGAAGAACTATTGGATCAATTGGTGGGAACTGGGAAATTACTTCCAGATGTCTTTGATCTTCTCGACAACATCACTAAAATCCAATTGGAGCTACTAGAGGAAAGGGGAAAAAACATCATATTGAAGAAGAAAGTTGAAACATCCAAGAAGAAAAATGAATTCTTAGCTATGTAAGTTGTGAAACTAAGAGCCTAGATTGCCAATCCTACATTTCTCAACCTGACACTCACAAGAGATAAAGCTATGCAATAGCTTCATACCAATCTAAAAGGGATTGATGGTGTAATGAAAATAGTGGTGTTCTATCGAACCTTGGTAGAGGCCACTCAACACAAGATTTAGAAGGCCTTGGATCAAACCCATCAAGAGAATGTCTAATTAACCATAGAAAATCATTGCCTATGGAATGTTGATGCTCATAAGAAATAGTTAATAGATTTCATCCATCAACAACAAGAGTTACTAGCTAGAGTAAACATAAAACTAAGGAGATTAGCAACAGAAAATAAAAATCTCTAAATGGATCAAGTCTATGCCTTTTGCCAAAAAACTACAATTGAGGTAGCCACATGGAAATTAGAAGCTCTCAAGTTTGAGAGAGTCAAGGACCATCATAGAGAATAGGTTAGTCTACAAAAAGAAGTAAATGAGAAACACATCCAATTACCAAAGGAAAAAGTAAATGAGATCCTCTAGTAACTCCAACAAGGAAAAGAGTTATGGAAACCCATTATTGATAGAATAGATGCCTACAACAATGTAGAAATCCACATGAAGGAGTTGTATATCGAGGAGATGATGGAGTACATGGAGCTTGGCAATCTCTGTTACACAAATTTGGCCATGTTGACTATCAGATAACCATGGTCTAAATTAGAGAAGTAGGTGGCTAGCTTGTACTTGTTGTACAAGGTCAAGTGCAAGCATCACAATGACACCAAGGACAAGCTTCCAATGGCTAATGCTGAACTCAAAATTCTCAAGGCAAAAGCTATAAATCAACAATCAACTGCCAAGAACTTAGATGGGAGGATGAATGACTACGAAGAGCTGCAAAATGTAGTTAGGACATTCAACATTGAATGTAAATAGTTCGTTGCCTAGTTTGTCAATATAAAGAAAATGTTTTAGATAATGCCCTATTTGTGGGGTGTTCCCATTTCAGCCAACATTGGTGATGCTACGTGGATTGTGAATAATCCCTAGAGTAAGGAGGAGAAGATGAAGACATTGCTTGATGCCTTTTACTTTCCACTAGAAGTTGCAGTTGTAGCAGGATAACCATAGCCACCTTAGTTACCACACATGCCTAAAGTTGGTGATGGTCCCCCAAAACCTCAAGAACCACCACCACCTAGAACTATTTTATCTTCTCCACTAACTTCATGCCATCAAAGGAAGTGCTATTCAATTATTTTTTTGTAGTCATGTCATGGTGTTCAATTTTGTGTCATGAACACCATAATTTTTGTAATGTATTAATTTGTACAATCAGGCTCTTAGTTTTGTTAAGTTAGTTTATTTTGTTTTGTTAATAATTTGTTAATAATCCCATACCTTCCAAATTTTGTAAAAGAACTTGAGGATAAGTTTTCATTTAGTCATGAAAGTATGAAAAGTGTCAAAGTGTCACATTGATGGACCCCTGTTGATGCAGCCTCATTGACGGGCCCTCGTCGATGGGGCCCCATTTACATGATGTTGCATCATTGATGGGGCCTTCTCAATGCAACACTAGAGCAAACACTATAAATATGAGCTTTTAGCTATGATTATGGGCATCAAATTCATAGTAGTAGTAGAGCTCTTACAGTTTGTCTATTTGAAAGTTAGAATATTTTTCCCAAGTGCCCATACCATGAGTCATTTAGTGTATAGATCTTTATTCGAGCATTGTTATACTTGAGCATGACATTGTGTACAACAATAAAGACAAGCTTCTTGATAAACCTTATAGCACTCTAGATAGCTTAGATATTTCATTCATGCATTTAATTCTTTCAGTTATTTATTTAATGTTTTCCAATAATTAAGCCAATTAAGTAATTAAGAAAGATAAGCGAGATAGATTAAATACATAAGTATGACCACTTTGAGTGTAAACACACATTCTCTTGGTAATCCCAATAGCATTATTGCTTGGTGTGCCTAGTAGCATAGCACTTGGTAATTTAGCAGTGGATACATGGGTTCAGGAAATGTATAGAAAGTAGGACCAGATGCTTATGTTAGGACTAGTTAGAGATTAGTTAAATAGTCAAATTAAATTAGTTCTCAAATTACTTCATATCTCTCTTTAAGTACCAAAACTATAAAACATAAAATGATAAAAATCATATGGCTTGATTACACTTAACCATACCATTATGCATCACAAGTGTAATTGGAAAGGCAACAAATAACCATTAGGATAAGGTTCACTTCCTAAAAGACTAGTGCGCTAGAATCTAAAGAGTCCAGGAAATTGGACTAGATTATGCATGAGTGCTCTGTGATTCATATGGTTGGGTGTAGGCATACCTCTTCACTACTCATCACCTAGTTGTAAGCTCCTCATCATCCATAGTAGATTTTGTTGCTTGATTCCATGTAAGGTAGGATCACCATTCAACTATAATCAAGACAAACTAAATTATGTAATATTCCCTACTATGTTAATCATAATTCCACATTTATTTTAGGGAAATTGTACTAAGTTTCTATCAACTTATTTGCAATGGAAAATTTGAGATTCCATGGTATTATATTTTTTCACAAATGCAGAAGTGAATGCCATGGGGAAGGTATTATATCTTAGCAGAAAAAAAGTCAAAATTCAAGAGGTCTTGATACCATTCCCTAAGTATTATCAAATTAATTCATCCATTTTAGGGAAGGGTTTTTCCAATGTATCTAGTTATTCAAAGGTAATGGCCTTTGATAGTAGTAGTATTGTAACAATTGCAATATCTAAGATAACCACAAAGGTAGTAAAAAGGTCATCTATCTAAAAAGAAGATTAATCCTAGCAGTTCCATGGTGGAGATTCTAATTGTGAGAAAGGTTACTTCCTATCTCTATGTGACTCTGGTTTATGGGTCAATATTATTTTATTACAAAAATACATTTATCAGGGACTTCCCTCTCTTAAGAGTACTAACATCAAATTCAAGCCAAGCCCGCCAATCTTATACATACCTTATGGAACAAGTGAACAATGTTATGAATACTTTCGCAAGATGGTCATACAATGCTAATTTCTTGGTGATCAAACCAAAAAATAGGGTGGGAGATAGCTTCTTTGTCATCATGGAAAAATATCAGCTAAGTACCATTAATTCTAGGTTAGTTTTCCATGGCCTCCTCCTTGAAATTGGTAGGAAAGATGCAACTAAAAAGATACATTATAAGAGCATCTCATGTGATCCTTTCCAATTTTGTGGCAAGAATGGTTATAATGTTGTATCATATAGCATCTCTATGCCATTAGAAACATAAATTACTTTGAAGAACATCTACTTCATGAAGTAACACATTAGGCCTTTGAGAGACCAATTGATGCTCTTATCTTATTTGATTCCAAATCATCTCATTGAAAAATGGAGGACATAATGAAGGTAGATGTAGTGGTGAAATATGATCTTGAATTCTAGAACACTCTTGATTTATCCCAAGATATTTTCGCAATAACACTTGAACTAAAGCCACTTTGAAAAGGCTTGGAATATTTCTTCCTTATAATTGATTGTTACACCATCAGTAATTCCTCTCTGATAACCATCCAAATGGCTGAATTAAAAATGGTAGTCACAAATTGGAGAATATCCTTTGCTTGCTTCCATGATAAACTCACAAGAATTAGCCCTTCAATTTTTCAATGCTACATGTATATGAACATGAGTGTTAAACCTTAGCAGATGCTATAATGTAGATTTAATTCAAATATGTAGGATGTGGTGAAAAGTGACATCGTTAATTTTTTATACACAAATTTCATTGATCCTATCTTTGAAAATGAGGGGGTTTAGTCCAACTATAGTCATATCCATGAAGGAGAAAAAATGGAGAATATGTATCAACTATAAATTACTAAATGTTATAACTTTTAAGGATCATTTTTCAGTACCATTTGTAGATTAGGTATTGGATAATGTCTCTTTCTAGGATTACTACAACTTTCTTGATGGGTACTCTAGTTATAGTCAAATCAATATAGTGCTAAAGGACAAAGAAAAAACTACCTTTATTGTTCATGAGGGATATTCACCTTTAAGTACATGCCCTTTAGATTAATTAATGCACCTTTCATGTTCAAATGGTTGGTGATTTCCATGTTCCAAGATTACATCGATAATAGTGGACGAGTCATGTTCTGACATGCTTTAATATCGAATATCTAATATTGAAGCCTTAATATTGGATACATAATATTGGAGCTTAGGATGTATTATTGAATATCTGATATCACAGAGTATATGCCAACCTATAAATATAGTGCTCAAGCTCATGATTTTCATATTAGTTTTTGTCATAGTTAGTAAAGCTCTTGTAGCTTGTTTTCTCCATAGTTAGACTATTTTCTTAGTGCTTGCAGCAAGAATTTAAGTGTGTATGGATCTTTGTTCAAACACTGATGTACCTAAGCACAACAGTGCGATAAGAATAAAAATGAACCCTTTTGATCATCCTTTCAACACTAAGAATAGATTAATGTTTTCTTGATGTATTTAGTATTCATGCACTTCACTTTAATGCACTTTAATTAAGAAATTAATTTTTAGTTGTTAATGAACACAAGCACGACCACTTCGAGCATACATGTAGCACTTGGTAATCTAGAAATGTTTAATGATTAGTAACCTAACAGGGCCATATATGTTCAGGATGTGTCCAAGAAAGTGGGATGGGTACCTATGTTAGGCTAGCTAGACAGTAGATAAATTAGATCCTAAATTACTCTACCTTTCATTATTATTGTACGCAGTTAAACTTATGAAATAAAAAATGATACCAATCACATACCTTAGTTGCACTTAACCATATACTTGTACTTCACAAGTTGAATTGGAAAGACAACAAATGTTCTCAATGCCCATTTCACTTCTTAGAGGAACTAGTGCACTAGAGAACTATAGGTCCATGGAATTTGACTAGATCATGCGTGAACACCTTAGTGATTTGTATAGTTGAGTGTAGGGGTACCTCACCACTCATCATTGGCATCATTACCAAGGACCTTTTGGTTATTTTGTGTGCTATCTAGGATTTAGTGAAAATTATTTAAATCGTTGAAATGAACCTTAGAGTCATATCACATTTTAAGATTACTACAACAATTTTAAACAACACAGTGCATTTTTATTTTTCTACCTTAAAATATCTTCTTCTCATAGGTGCAATTTCCACCCAAGTCTAATAGAATACATCCACTAGGGCCTTAATAATATTGAGTGGTATATGATAATCCTAATGAGTATGTACCAAATTTCACCTTCATCCTACACCAAGAAGAATAGCTATAGTGGCATGACATGGAGGAAAACATTGTGTTTCCATCCAATTAATCTATTCTTGCAATGCTCCAAAAAATGCTTATAAGATAGGGTCTCTAGGAACTTCATGTTGAGTATGTTGTGCAAGATAGTGATGCCAAGGATGATCATCCCACTGAGGCACAATGTCTCAGGGTTCATCAGTTAGAAAAATGTTATGAATTTGCATAAGGAAAATGATTTAATGATTCTCCATTCCTGTTATACCAAAAAGATAGTGGAGAGCCCTTCTGTGGGGGTTTTCCATTTATTGAAATTCCTCTCTTTGACTTCAATGAAGGAGGTCAAAACTAGAACTTGCAGTTCATGATTCACAATTCTAGTTCTAATAAGAATGGATCCAATGATAAAGAAGGGACCAAAGAGGAAAGCCAAGGTAGGGATGCAAATAAGAAATAAGATCATGATTGTGGTCACAATCACTAAAGAGGTGGTATCAGGCACCATGACGATTCCAGTCCTCCTTCCTCTTTACCTTCATCATCATCGTCTTCTTCTTCTGGCTCTAATTGCAATTGTAAGGGATGCGACCATGATGAAGATGATCAATAGGACCAAAAGGATCAAAGGGACCATTAGGCAAGGCAAAAATAGAAGCACAAGAATTCAAGAGAGACACAACGCCATGAATGAAGGAGTAGTAGAGGGCATCAAAGGCACTAAAATCAAGGGCTCAATGAGCCTTTACTTGCTACCTGAAGTATGTTAAACATTGTAGAGGTAGTACTAATTCCAACAAGGCATGTAAAGGATAGTCAGATCAAGAGGCTAGATATGAGAAATATCCCTAGGTTCAAAGGGGGATATAACTCAGATATGCAGAACCATCTCCAAGCTTTCCAAGATACATGTGTCTTGCAGAACACAAAGAATGAATGGAAAAAACATAATTTTTTCCCATAAACACCCATTAAAGAAGCAGAAAACTAGACCAGTCCTTAGAACCAAAATCTATCATACAATGGAGTACAATGCTTGAATTATTCAATAAAAAATATCAAACATACTTTAGAATGTCCAACTTGAGAAAGTAGATCCAAGGATGGAAGCAAGGAACACACAAACTATTGGATGTTGACATTGACCATGCACAAATGTCGTGGCCATGGTTATTTTCAACTAGATCAACTTCATCACATTGTAGACTAGATTTGATCTAAAATGAGAAGAACCCTTGGTGTCTATGCCCAAGGATGACTATCAAAGTTAAGCACTTGTCATATCCAAAAATTGATCAAGTAGGTAGCTAAAGAGAAAGGTGAATTTAGAAAACAAAAAGGGTAGAAGAGTATAATCACAATCCTTCCATTAGAAAGAGGGAGGTTTAATTTTGTGATAGTGATAAAGAACCAGAACTTGATGAGGTGATGAATAGGAAAACCTTACCACTTCAAAAATTTCAATCCAAAATTATGGCCAAGGTTGATCAGTTATGGGACTCCATGGATAACAGATTTTAAACTATCCTAAAAATTGTTGAAGAGTCCAAAGAAAAAGGTAGTAATTGTGAGCATAGAAGGTGTAAAGAAGTTGAATGTTCCTATCAAAAAGATAAGGGCAAGATTTCTACAATAGAAGAAGTTGTGGAAAGTGAGTCAAATGATGATGGTGGATGTGACGTCTACTAGTATGAACATCCTAAGGGATGTTGCCCCATAGTGTCACACTTACAAGAGTCTGGGGTGTATGCTTTGAATCAATGACTAACACAAAGGTAGACATCTAAAAGATTACCTTATCCTCAAGGTAACTCTAGGAAGTTCCACTAGCAACAACAATATTATCCAAGTGGAACTCCACCACAAACATATGAGCAATATCAGTAGTGGTAGTAAGCACAATCATGGATGCTAGCACCACCAAGGCAGCAATACCCTTACCAACAACCTAATCCATATGGGTATTATGTTTAGTAACCCTTGTCTCCATGTGACTCCTCCAATCATGTTTTTACTTTCCAATCTCACTACCATCCTTTTGATTATTATTGATCTCATTCTTCACAAGCAAGAAGGGATACCACCTTTTACCCTTATCATCCTCCTATTCTTACACATCTTCCTCCTCTAGTTGCATAGCTACCACCTACTCCACCTATGCAGGGTGAACTCTTAGCTTAACCACAATAATGCAACACTACAAGGGCCATTAATCTACAACTAGTTCATCAACTGAGTGGGTTGGATACTTGATCAAAGAAAAAAATTTTCTTTTGACTACATAGTCTACCTAAGCCCTCAAATACATTTGTGGTTAACAACCCTATTCCTCCACCTTCCTATGTATGAAATACCTTCAAGTCCCCTTCAAACCAAACATCATCCAAAATCCATACTGTGATGCTTACTCATGTCATATTTGATTGAATCCATGCTAGAAACCTTCCTAGGAAGTTAGCAAATCCTAGAAGTCCTTTGATCTATTTGCAGATTATTAGGAACAAGCCATGTAAAGCTCTTCTTGACTTATGTTCTGTTGTCAACCTGATCTCTCATGAGGTGTATACTACATGGAACCTTCCTCTTTTAAAGAAGAGCAATATCAAATTAGAATTAGTAGACCATTCCATCACTGTTTCATTGGAATTAGTAAAAGACATTGTGACCACTGTCTATGGGTGGTCTTATCCTATTGATTTCCTAGTGATCAAAGTGGAGAACTACAAAGAGCACTTCCCAATCATCATGGGAAGGGCATAGCTAAGCACCATTGATGCAAGAATGGGCATCAAAGATCTTTCCTTAGAAATATCCAAAGAAAATGCATTCGAAAGATCAAGAAAAGGTGAGTTCATGCATCGCATACAATGATATAGGGTGTAATTGTGTACAGAAAATATGGGTAGTAAAATGAGCATCTATCTCTACATGTAAATATTGTGCACTAGAAGCAAAAATTTAAAGGTGTTTGTACATAGTAGCCACATAATAGGAGGGTACCTAGTGGCTAACTACTAAATCTGAGAATATCACACTTTGCATAGAACCAACTGACAACTTGACATGTGCATATGTCATAGGCATGGATGAACAAGAGCAAGTTCATTACCAACTCTCTAATGATGTAAATGATGATACCTTTTGGGAAGAGTTGGAAGTTCTTGAAAGTTTCAAGCAAAAGCCCCTTGAACTAAAACCTCTACTGGCCAGCATGAAATATGTGTTCTTAAAAAATGAAAATTCGATCATAATAAATGCAAATTTTTTCCTATTCTTCTTATGACCTTGTAGGGATTGGTCCTAGGATATGTCAGCATTGCATCTACACTGATTTGGCCATGAAGCCAAAGAGACATCCATAGAGGTGATTGAACCCCAAACTAAAGTATATCATTAAAGAGGAAATCAAGCAACTTCTCAAGCTAGGGTTTGTTTATCCCATTGCAGATAGTGAGTGGGTTAGTTCACTCATGATTGTGCCCAAGAAAGGTGGTAAGTGGTGCATTTGCATCGATTTTTGGCTGTTGAATATGGCAACATTTAAGGACCATTTTCCATTATCATTTGTTGATCAAGTGTTAGACATAATTTCTGAGCATTACTACTACAATTTCCTCAATGGTTATAGTGGCTATAACCAAATCCAGATTACGCTAGAGGACCAAGCTAAGACAACATTCATGAGTCCTTGGGGGACTTTTTCATATCACAAGATGCCTTTTGGTTTATGTAATGCCCCTACTACCTTTCAATGCTTGGTCCTAAGCATTTTTCAATAGCAAATTGGTAGTGGTGTAAAAGTCTTCATGGATGAATTCTCCACCTATGGAGCTACATTTGAGCAAGCTTTGGACTACCTCAATCAAGAACTGAAAAAATGTGTTGAGACAAATTATAGGCTCAATTGGCAAAAGAGTCATCTAATGGTCTAGGAAGGCATTGTATTAGAGCAAAAAATATCACAAGTAGGAATTGAGGTTGAACTTGAAAAAAATAAGGGTCATCCAAGGAATAACCCACCAACTAGAAATTGTTAAAGATGTTTGATCATTCCTTGGACATACTAGCTACTACTGGCGATTCATAGAGAATTTCTCTAAGATCATAAAATCATTGGTAAGGTTGACAATGAAAGATTCTTCATTTATCTGGACTGAAAAATGTGAAAAAACATTCCAACAACTTAAAGAAAAACTTGTAGAAACTCTAATCCTACAAGCACTTGACTAGTCTAGACTATTTCATATTATGATAGATGCATCAAATTATGCCTCAGGAGCTAAAATTATGTAGTTGGATGAAAATAAACATCCATACTACATCCACTATGCTAGCCAAAGCATTATGGATGAATAATTGTACTACACCATCATAGAAAAAGAATTGATGATAGTGGTGTTTGCTCTAGAAAAGTTCAAGCATTATGTGCTTGGATACAAAGTGTGTATGCACACAGACCATAATGCCATCTACTTCCTAATGAAAAAGCCAACAATAAGCCCCCATGTCATACAGTGGCTAGTGATCTTGCATGAATTTGATCTTATGATGGTAGATTGAAAAGGCACTAAGAATGTGATCAATGACCACTTGTCTTAGTTACGATGGGATGACAAAGAGAAAGAAAGCCCACTATCTGATATGTTTCCCAATGAACTCCTCTTTGTTGGGGCTATAACTAAATAATTTCCCAATGAGCCTAAATGATATGATGACATTCTCACCTATCTTCTAACTCAAGAGATTCCACAAGGGTTAGACCACTAGAATAAACAATAGTTTCTTCACCAAGTAAAACTCTTCATGAAGATCAATGGATATCTCTACAAGGTATGCACTGATGGCTTGGTTCGTTGGTGTGTCCATGATGCTAATCAACTATGCATTCTCCAAGATGCTCATGAAGGTCCTTATGGAGGCCAATATGCTAGGAGATGCATGACTATTAAAATTTTGATGGTAGGGTACTATTGGCTAACAATTTTCAAGGATGCTCACCAATATGTCTACTCTTATGAATGATGTCAACAAGATGATGGAATGATTACTTAAATGGAGGAATCTCAACAATGGATTCAACCACTAGAACCCTTTAACATCTAGGGCATTGACTTTATGGGTTCCATCATGTCCATCTCAAATGAAAAGCCATAAATCATAGTTGTTGTTGACTATTGTACAAAATGGGTAGAAGAAGCATTCATTACCAACTGTACATCTTCTACTACTACTTGTACAAAAAAATGTTGTAAATATGTTTTGTATGCCACATGCATTAATTTCTAATAATGGAACTCACTTTACATTCACTACTTTTCAAAAGCTCATGCAATGCTTGGGTGTTGAACATAAACTCACAACACCCTACCAACCCCAATCCAATGGTTAAGCTGAGGTTTCCAATAGAAAAATCACAAGAATTATAACAACTATTAGAAAATATAGGAAAGACTAGAGCATGAAACTTAACAATGCCCTTTGGGCCCATCACTCAACATGGAAACTTCCTATAGGCTACTCTCCCAATGAGCTTGTGTACAAAAGATTACAAACACTTCCTATTCAATTTGAGCTTTGTACACTTTCAATAGCTTGTGACCTCAAACTTGACTTGAGTCTAGCACAAAAAGAAAGACTAATGAATCTCAACTTACTAGATGAAAATTGGTTGGTGGTCCTATCATCTAACAAGTTGCACAAGGCCTACAACAAAAATTATCATGACCTTAAAATTAGGAAAGTTAAATTTCAACTAGGAGATAAGGTTCTCTAATGGAACCCCACCCATGTATGAAAAATTATGGAAAGGACATTATATAATTTATGAAACTTTTCCTTCTGGGGCCATGATGATCTACAAACTTGATATCTTAGACAAGAAACAGATGGTCAACATACAATAAGTTAAACCTTTCCATGAGCATAAACTAGCAAATACAGCCTCATCAGATGGACAACCATGCTCAATATTTCAGATCTCCTCCTTTCAACTTAATCATGGGGGAGATTGTCATCCATGTTAACTATAGAAGTAGCTCCTCAATTTTCACCATTTTTGTTTTATACATTTTTATTTTGAAATTTTTTGTTTTACACATTTTTTATTTTACATTTTCATGTTTTCATGTTATTAATCTTTTCTAATTTTTGTTTTACAACATCATTAGTACATTTTTTATTTCTTAAATAGTTTACACTTCTTTTATATTTTATTTTATTTTGGTGTGATTTTATAGCTTTTTGTTAATAAGTGTTAGGCATAGTGATAATTCGTTGCTTGATGGTGGTATATACTATTTTGTTATTTGATTATTGGTATTTGGATTCTTACTTAAATTTTTTTACTGATAATGATGACATGGTTTCTTTTCATGCAATAGATAGTGAGTTCACAACATCCACCCATCCATAGAATATATGGTTTTCCTTGCTCTGGAAATGTGCAATCCATTTTTCATTAACAAAACTATAACAAATTTGTGTCTTTGGTAGTTTCCAGAATTGGAAAGGATTCAAATGTTTGAACAGGGTGTGACTTTAGGGAAATTTGGTATTCTTTGTGATTTTCTACTTGCTTGGGTGCATGTGTGTTTTCATGGATTTCTTACCATTCCATGTCGACCAATAAAGGAAGTTGAATAAGTCTTTGCATGATGTGGTTTTTATAAAAAAAATAATAAAAATTCAAAGAACATCCATTAGACACAATAAATGAATAAGTCTTTGAATGGTGTGGTTTCCAAGCACACCCCTTAGACAAAATAAACAAGCTACAAGTATTGGTTATGGGACTAAAAAGATATGTTACCCATGCCTAAATGTCCTCTCTAACTAAGGCCGTTCCTCATTTCCTACTTCTCTTTTATTCTCTAATAAGAAATGGTGGTTGTTCTATGGGATCACTATTGTGTCTTAGGGACATGAACTAGTCTTAGAATGATGATGCAAAGTCTCTGAATGTGGTTGGTTTTGATCTAGACTAATGATGGATCTATCAAGTCATTTAACCATAAAATTCACAAAGAACTTCATGTGACCTTAATCAAGAACTTCATTCCACTCTTTCTCATTCATCTATTCTTTCCATGTTTCATCTTACTACCAATTTCATGTTCTTATTTGATGTCTTAGTTTGATGTGTTGAAAGTCTTAGGTGGTTTCTTCTAGGTTTTTATACTTAACGTTCCATAAGCATTAATCATCCATGGGACCCATGGACTCCTCAGTTTGAAGTTATGTAAGGATAATAAAAGGCTTGTGCTTACTTTGGTGAGGATACACTTGCATATCTTTTGGTTAGGTTAGTTAATTTTTTTATCCTTAAACACCCTCATAATCAAATCCTTTTGTTTACCTCATTAATGACATCTAATTATGCACATCTTGAAAACCTTTTTCAATGAAAGCTTTTATTGTTACTATTGTGAATTCTTATACCCTCTTCAAGCATTTCATCCTATTTGAAATTTTTTCAATTTAATGAACCACTTATGTATTTAACCCTATTTGTTAGTCTTCTTGCTAACACTCCTAAAAGAATCAATCTACCACAATTACAACCTACCTAACTGTAACCACCAATGAGACAAGGTACTTACCAACTATGTGTTACATATTGCATACTAATTTATGATTTTGTTGTGATTGCAGTGGGAAGCATGGATTGGAAGTGGAACTATCTTCACCAAGGATGATGTAGTAGTACCACATGACAAAGATCATTCATGATCATGGGATCTTCTCTCTCACTCTTCAACTACTAAGACAGTAGATGTTAATTTTATCAAATGTGTTCACTTCTCTTATCATGAACATCAAATTTTGTAAAAATTATAACTTCGTACACTTGGGCACTTAGAGTTTGTCTGTTCCATCTAAGTTGGTTTATATGTTAGTCAATATTTCCATACCTCCCCAATATTTTGTAAGAAACGTGTTCCATCTCTTCTTCACTCAAGGATGAGTTTTCATTCAGTCATGGGGGTATGATGAGTCATGTTCTGACACACTCTAATATCATATATCCAATATCAAAGCCTCAATATCAAAGCCTATGATGCATTATTGGATATATGATATTGTAGAGTCTATGCTAACCTATAAATATAGTGCTCGAGCTCATGATTTTCATATCAGTTTTTGTCATAGTTAGTGAAGCTCTTCTAGTTTGTTTTCTCCAGAGTTAGAACATTTTCTTAGTGCCTACAATAGGAATCTGAGTGTGTATGGATTTTTTTCTGAACACTGATGTACCTAAGCACAATAGTGTGATGGGAATAAAAATGAACACTTTTGGTCATCCTTGTAGCAATGAGAATAGATTAATGTTTCATTAATGTATTTATTATTCATGCACTTTATTTTCATTCACTTTGCTTTTATGCACTTTAATTCAGCAATTAATTTTTAGTTATTAATGAACACAAGCACAAACACTTTGAGCATACATGTAGCACTTGGTAACCTAGAAATGCTTAATGTTTGCTAATCCCATAGGTCTATATGTGTTTAGGATGTGTCCAAGAAAGTGAGATGGGTACTTGTGTTAAGCTAGATAGGTAGTAGATAAATTAGATCCTAAATTACTCTATCTTTCAAGATTTTTGTAGGTGATTAAACTTATAAAATACAAAATGATCAAAATCACATACCTCAGTTGCACTTAACCACATACTTATACTTCACAAGTGGAATTTGGAAGACAATGAACATTCTCAACACACATTTCACTTCTTCGAGGAGCTAGTGTACTAGAGAATTATTGGTTTATGGAATTCAACTAGATTGCACATGAATGCCTTAGTGATTCATATGGTTGGACATAGGGGTACCTCGCCACTCATCAACAGTGTAGAAGTTTTTATGAATAACTTTTTGACTTATGGTAAATCATTTTAGAAATCCTTGGACTAGCTTGAAGTTATCTTATGTTATAATTGTCATGTGAACTTAGATTTAAATTAGAAAAAAAAACTAGTTGATGATTACTAAGGACATTGTTCTTGATCATAAAGTATTAAAAAATGAATTGAAGTTATTTATGATAGGATCCACATCATTGAGAACATGACATAAATATTTACGATAGTTAAAGAGGTATGATCTTTTCTAGGCTACACTAGGTATTACAACCATTTTATTTAGAATTATTCTAGAATATCTAGGCCCTTATTTAAGCTTAAAAATAAAAGTACCATTCTTGTGGAGCAAGAACTATAAGAATTCCTTCAAATGTTTGAAGAAAAGGCTAACTTAAACCCCTATGTTACAAAGTCCTAATTAGACTCAATGATTCTCCATAATGATAGATGCTTCTAACTTTTCATTAGGCTTTCTTTAATGTAATTCAATGAGAAAAAAAAAGGCCCTACTACATTCACTATGCTAGCCAAATAATTTTGGAACCTCAGTTAAACTATATCATCATGAAAAAGGAGCTGATGACCTTTTTTTGCACTCCAAAAATTCAAGCATTATGTTCTAGGGTGAAACATTTTTATTCACACCAATCATAGTACCATCTAGTTTCTCATGAACAAACTAAATGTTAGTCCTCATGTGATATGATGGTTGGTTCTATTGTAGGAATTTAACCTTCATATGATTGATCACAAGGAAGCTAAGAACCTGGTGGTAGATCATATGTCATAGTTACAAATTGGTAACAAGGAAGAAGTTGTACTTCTTGATAACTTTCTAGATAAACATATTTGTAAGGTCATTTTCAAATCAAAATAAAATGTTAATTCCCATGGTACATAGACATTATTAATTACCTAGTGGCTTAGAAGCTCCCTCCTAGATGAAACAAATGTAAAATCCAACAATTTTATCACCAAGAAAGGCATTACTTGGTGATACCTTCATGGCTTGATAAATTAGTGTGTTCCCAATGAGTGCCAAGGTGATGTCTTGGCTCATGTACATCATGGTATCTGTGATGGGTACTACACTAGAAAGGGAACCATGATAAAGGTATTACTTGTAGGCTATTTTTGGTCCATCATGTTCTATGACACTCAACACTTCATGCATTGTTATGATAACTACCAGCTTGAGGAGACTATGTTCTCATGTATGAAGGGACCAAAATTGTGAATCCAACCACTAGAGCTCTTTATTATATAGAGAATTAACATTTTCAATCCCATCTCTACTTCCTCTAATGGTAAAGCATTCATTATTATATGTCTTGATTATTGCATGAAGTTTGTAAAAGTTGATACTATTAAGGATTGTTCATCTATCATTGTAGCAAATTTCCTCTAGAAAAATATGTTCCATAGGTTTGTAATCCCAAAATCTTAATCTCTAGCAATAATATGCATTTTATTGGTAAGGTTTTCAAGAATTTATTGAAATCTTATGAAGTTAATCATAAGTTAACTTCTTTTGATCATCTGTAAGCCAATGGTCAACCGAAAGTCACTAACTATGAAATTGTTAGAATAGCATGGAAAAATATAGTTAAATACACTTCATTGGAGCTAGTTTATGGATAGGTTCCATGAATTATCATTAATTTTGAAATGAAAACCTTGGACAATGTGGTGGATTTTGATATGACCTGAGATTTTTCTCAAAAAGAAAGGTTGAATAACCTCAACCTTCTTAATGAAACCTATAGAATCACCTTGATGTACATTGAACTAGAACTTTCTTACATCAAGGCTCTTGATTATGTTTACACCAAAAAGTTTGATTTCAAACCTTATGATAAGATCCTCTATTTTAATCTACTTCACTTAGCCCATTCGAATAAGTTTCAATTTCAATGGGAAAGATCATACAATATCCACACTAGTCACCATTCTAGCAAAATTTACATTTACTATCCTAGCAAGTGTAGCAATGGAAAAATTCAGTGTTGGAAAGAAAAAGATCCCCATTAGAATAGTTTAACCCGCATATCCATGGGCCTTAAGAAGGATCTACAAGCACCCCAAATGGTCTTGCTAACCAAATGAGGACTTAGAGGGTCTATTACTGAAATGCAAAATAAATATTGCAAGCATATGATCTAAGTGTAGAAAAATATAAAGTAAAATGTGATGAATAAATGAATCTACAAACTTATATTAAAATGATGAAAACTTTATAGAAACAAAGTTTAGAGAGTACTATAATGACCAAAAACATCGATGGCTAGAACACCGAGGGATCAATGGGCACACAGCATAACCCCGTGTCCGCATGAGGGCCTTGATAGAGGTAAAGACAAGGTTCCCTAAATGGTCTTGTTGATTGAATAGGGACTTACAGAGTGCAAACTATGTTAATGCAAATGGTGCTAAGTGTCAAGTAGTGTCAACTATGTTAACCATGTGAACAGTGCTAAGTATAGTCATGTTTTTGAACAAAAAACAAGAGTGTCAACACACGTGGATCACCACCTAAGCATAATTGTAGACCAAAATGTGAAAAATGCAAAGAAAATGTAAGGGAGAAAGAGAGAGAAAAAGAAAACTACCCCAAAGGGGATTGAGGATAGTTAACTCCAAAAGGGGTTTAGAAGGTACACGGTGTACAACATGTGTAGTGAAGAGAATAGTCATAGTTTTGGTGTTGTTAGGCCATGAAGTTTGGCATTCACTGTGATGTTTGTGCCTACCACATTGACCGTTGTAGTGTACCATGGGCTATGGTGTCCTACAAGGCTGCAGTGGGGTTATGGTCAACCGTAGAGCACAACTCTATCTCTCTACCAGTGCCTTTGCGGTCTCATTCACTCAAAATGCTAAGTACTAATGCTAAAATGCTAGATGCAAAATGAAAATGTCAACCAATAAAATTTTGGGGTGCAGGGGTATTTATAGAACTAGGATTAGCCAAAAATGCAGATCATGCAACATGTGGTAGAGTGGTAGATGGGACTATACTCTGGGATAGTTGGGACTACGCTCACCCCAACTATGCTCTAGTGTTAAGCTCTACGATGTTGAGTGGTGGAGTCTGTAAATCCAAGAGACTATGACTATGCTCCCTAGCTTCACGAAGAAGACCATAATGTACCTAAGAATGCCAAACAATGTCAAAAAAAATGCAACTTTTGAAGACTATGCTCTAGAGCATAGTTACAATTTTTGGAAAAAGGAAGGGGCAACAATGACAAATGTTGCTACTGGAGAGGTGCTAGAGCTAATGCGAATGCCAATGCTGCAATGTGGAGAACTTTAGAGGTAGTTCTTGCCAACTATGCTCTAAGTACACTTTGGAGCATAGTCCTAGACTTAGGCAAAATCTAGTCAAAAACTGGCAAAAAATGGCAAAATGTGGCTGAGTGTTGACTATGCTCCAGGGAAGGCTAACTACACTCCTGATTGTAGTGAACATAGAGGGCGTAGCGAGCATAGTAGGTGTAGCAGGCATAGTAAGCATAGCAAGTGTAGCAACCATAGCATGCATAGTAGGCATAGCAAGCATAGGCTTAACACTTAGAGAAATTTGTGCAACATTTGGCACTTGAGGTGACTATGCTAACTATGCTCTAAAGCATAGTTGGAAGGTGTAGTCCCAAAAATTAGAAAATTTTTGCAAAACTGGTGTTCCATGCTAACTACACTCTGGATCATAGTCCTAGCAATGGAGAGCATAGTCAGGACACTTAGAAATATTTGCAGCTACTATTGACATTTAGAAAATTTTTGCAAATTTGGACTATTAGTGCCAACTACACTAACTATGCTCTGGAGAGTAGTCCTAGTAGTGGGACCATAGTCTCAACACTTAGAAAAAATTTATCAAGTTTTGATAGTTAGCTAAATTTGTAGTTGAGACTTGGGAGCTCCAAATTTGGTAGTGTTTCATTGACCCCTCTTTGTTGACATCTAGAGGAGTGGCCTAAGAGACATCAATAAAGAACATCAAAACACCATAGTAGCCATGGCACCAACATCACTCATTGATGACAGATCAGGTGTTGTTCCACCATGTTCGAAAGTGCTGTGGATAAGGGTATGTTGAGGGCAAAGGGTGTAGGCAATGTGCTAGGGATATGAAATGAAAATGAGATGTGATGATGCAAAGTGTGGAGTCAACACAGCTAACAATGACTATGGCATGGAGTGAATTCCCCCTGAAATGTTGACCTCTTGTCAAAGCGCTCATGAGAGAGTCAAAGTTGATCCAAGGTTACATCTATTGAAAAATTGTAGCTCTTGTAAATTTGCTTGGGGACATGCTTTTCCATATTCTTTTTTTTCTTTTTCTTTTTTTCTTTTTTACCTTTTTCTTATTTTCTTTTTCTTTTTCTTTGCTATAGGAAAAACCTCCATTGGGTTTTGCACACTTGCTAATGCCAGTTGCAAGGTATTGGTCATCAAGTGGATTATGTGCCACCTAATGAGCCTTGTTTTGATGCAACTACATCATGTCTATAGGATAGGTGTTTCCTCCCAAGGATCAGTTGCATTGCATCCAATTGGGATTTAACTAGCCAATAGAGGCTCCCCATGGGATGAGTTGTGTTACATCTCCATTGGTTCTATGATTGACTTGAAGTGAGTGTCATATGTGTTATAGTGTATATGCATTATGTGGGGGAATGCAAGGAATGTAAGAGGATGTGTAGGTTACAATGGGATGAGGGTGATGTACACTTCTGAGAGGATTAGCAACCTAATTATGCACATTGGAGCAATGTGGTGACTTGCCACTACGATGAGTTTTTTCTTTGTATGACTGCCTCTGGGGCTTCATCCTATAAACACAACTCTAAGAAGACAAGAAAACCACACAACATGAAATGCGAATAAAATGCCAAATACAAAGATGCTGCAAATGCTCAAAAGGTTGAACCCATTGCAAGTGCTTAGGAAGCTAGTGAAAGTGCCAGGGCAATGATGTTGCAAGTGCTCCAAAGGTTGCACCAATGGTAGGTGCTCCAAAATTAGCAAAATTCTCATTTACATTCCTAGCAAACTGTGAAAAAATGCTAGTTTAAGGTCCTAGTAGACCGTGAACCTAGTTTAAGGTCTTGGCAGATCATGGTGTGCTAGTTTATAGTCATAGTAGATTTCTATATGCCAATTTACTATCATGGTGAACACGTTGTTATGTCAGTTCAACATCATGACCCAAGGAAAAGTTATGCCAATTTAAGCATCATGGAAAACAAATGTTGTGGATGCCAGTTTTAGCATTGTGGTCCAAGGACTATGCTAATTTATAGTCATAGCAGATTTTTTCTATGCTAGTTTATAGTCATTGTAGAATTTTTCTATGCTATTTTATAGTTGTAGTGGACTTGCTATGCTAGTTTTAGCATCGTGGAAAATGAGTGCTTACCTTGCTTCGGTGAGGTACAGTGCTATATGCATAGTCATGCTGTGTGCTTGCAAGATCCTACAAGAATCAACTAGAAAAATAACATCAAGTAGCACTTGTTTTTAATAAAGTTAATGTGCAAATGAAAGGAGAGCAATGCAAAAAGTGATAGTTTTAGGTCGTTCCAAGCTACAGTGATAGTTTAAGGAAATTTTAGGCCATGCATTGCCAGTTTCAAGGCCATGGCAAGTTGTAGGTGCCAATTTAAGGCCATGGTCGGCTATCCACTAGTTTAATGCATTTTTGGACCATGTGCTAGTTTAAGGCCTTTATGGGCCATGCATTCTTTTTTTATTTTTGGATTTTATGATTTTTATGTATTTTTTATGTTTTTCAAATGCAATGCGTAAGCTAAGTGGATGAATGTACACATGAGGAAAAATGATGCATAAACAAAGAAAAATGTGTAAACTAAGAAAGCAAGAAAAATGTAAATGCATAAACTAGTACAATGTAAATGAAAGTAAAAAATGTGGAGATTGTGGCAACAAAGGGTGGATAGGTGGCTAGAGCATTTTTGACCAAGGGAGTATCTTGGTCAAGCAGTTACTTCCTAACTTGGCATGGATTAGGAGGCATGTAGGGCTTAGGGTCTTCTAGGAGGCTATTAGCTTGAACCACCCATTTAGGTGTGTTAGCCTTAGGCAATGCATTGGTTGTCACAAGTGCATCACCAGGAAAATCCACCTCCAACACTTGGTCCATGTCTACATGATGGATGGTTGGAGGGGAGACGTTATCACCGTAGATGATAACTTGATCACGTTCATATGGAAGGTGAATTTCTTGGTGGATTGGAGAGGAGATGGCTCATAGCTAAGCCAACCAAGCCTTACCTAGGATAAGGTTGAAGCCTAGCATCTCCTCTATGATAGTGAAATCTATGGAGGTGGGGAAATGCTCCCCTACCACAAAGGTAATGTTGATTATGCCCCTGACAGTGATGCGTGATCTATTGAAGGACTTTAGATATGTAGTTTTTATTGGCTTGATCTCATCTGCTAGGCCTAGTTTGTTGATGACAAAGTACCAAACTACATTTGTAGCTGCATCATCATCGACATGAACCCTGTGGATGGTGCATTGCCCAACATGTATGCTAATGGATAGTGGAGTTGTTGTGACCTCCCCTCATTTGAGGTTGACCTTGAATGCATCATCTTAAAAGGCTAGGGATGTTGGGCTTGATTCCTATGGCACAAGAGGCAAGATCACTACATGAATGGTGTTCTCATCTATAGGGATGTCCTCTGTAATAGGAATGAAGGCCAACATCTAAGCCAGTGCTTGGTGGTGGGTAGATGAGGTTATGACTAGGTCATACAAGCTTAACGTTACATTTTTCTACTTGAGCATTTATTGCACCTAGGTTAACGTGGCCATGAAGTCTTTCTCATCGGTAGTTTTGTTGGACATGACCTCATCCATGTGGCTTGAGAGATGGATCTCTTGGGGAGGGGACTTGGGCTTGGCTTGCTTGGCCTACTTGGGTGTAGGAGCCCAAGTGTTTGGTTGCAACTTGCTAGTTGTAGCCTTTACTTCGGCCATGGGGATTGTGAAGTACTCATTCAGCCTCTTGCATTGTCATTTGGTGTATCTATTTCGGTTGCCAATGGGGTCAACCATTAGAGAAGAAGGGACTGATACGTTGTCCACTATTAGGCTTTGGGTAGGTGAGGGGCCATCACATTGTGGTGCCCTTATGACAAATGGTTGTTGTTTAACAATTGTTGTAGGGCTAGTGCATTATGGCACCTTGATGATGAAGGGTTGTTTACTAGTTGTAGGTGCAGTGTCATGCTAGTTGAATGTCTTAGCAAATGGTTGCTACCCATTTAATTTCTTAGCGAACAAGTGGTTGGTTTGCCAATTTAACATCTTAGCAAATGGTTGTTGTGGGATCCTAATCATGAACGGTGTTGTGGGTTCCCAAGGTTGCACTTTGATCATGAATGGGGATGTCCTACTTATGGAGGTCAAGGGGATCCTTGCCCTACTGGGAGGTAATTGGATCACAAAATTTTGTTTCATAGATTTGTACTTGCCTCATATGCTGATGGAGTTTATGACATAGGGGGCATCATCTACATTGGATTGGTTCACTATGTCAAGCACCGGTTGGCCCCTTTCCATCACTCTTTTCATATCATCTAAAAAAGCCTAATAGTTGTTCGTATTGTGATAAAAAATCTAATGGTAATAATAGTATTGGTCTAGTTGGAAATGTTGTGAGACTAGGGGCTCATTTGATACTACACAGGCAAGGTTCCTTAGGAGTTCACAGTACCTATCATGTCACTAATGGGTAGTTTCCAATACTTGTTTGTATTGAATTTTCCTGGCTTTTAGGAGTTAGTCAAGTAAGTCAAATGGTTTCATCAACAATGGGGTATACTTTGAGCAATCCTTATGCTCAAATTGGGGCCTTGTAGTAGCTTGCATTGTGGCCCCTATCGATGTAGGTGGGTTGGTT
This sequence comes from Gnetum montanum, assembly GCA_015680685.1. Taxonomy (NCBI): domain Eukaryota; kingdom Viridiplantae; phylum Streptophyta; class Gnetopsida; order Gnetales; family Gnetaceae; genus Gnetum; species Gnetum montanum. Next base: position 242,897 of record MNCI01028890.1, on the reverse strand, counting down.
GCTTAGGCACTAGAGTTGGTAGCTTTGTGCATTAGGGCTTTGGGCTACTTAGCTACCAGGCCTTGGTTGGTTGTTTTTGCAGGTGTCATTATTGTTGCTACTATTTTTTTTTTCTTGCACATGTGTTGGTTTCTATAGGCCATGTAGACCAAGACATTGCTTGCTTGTGCTACCTCCTCTATGCCCTTCATTTGGGAAAAGGCTTCATTGAGAGACTTTCAAGCTAGGTAGTACAATTTTGACTTGATAAACTCATTGATTGCACCCTTGAAAATTTCCAACAAGTAAGTCTCTACTAGCGGGTCACAAATTTCTTGCAAGATGGTACTCCATCGTTGGATGAATTTGGCCATGGGCTGTAAGGGCCCTTACTTGACCTACGTGAGCTAGTCAAGAGTTGCTTTAGGTTTTAGGTTGTACTTGAAGCGTGTCACAAACTAGTTGAGGAGATCCTCTAAGGAGGAGATTAAGGCCCTAGGTAACAAAAAATACCACTCTAAGGCCTTGACAATGAGAGACATGGGGAAGATGCACATGATGGTATGTGGCCATACTTCCAAAAGCAAACACTCGAACCTGAATGTGACCAAGTGTGCATTAGGGTTGCCTTCACCATTGTACTTGATGAACTAAGGTAGTGGAACCCTAGTTGGGAGAGTTAGGGGTGGTACCGTATGAGTTATGAGGTTGTCCTGGTAAAAGTCCACCACCTTGATGATTTTAGAGGGGCCAACCTTGAGCCAGTTGATCTTCTCTATTAAACTTTGGATGAGCTAGAATGCCTGATCAAAGCTTAGAGGTGTGCCAAGTAGTTGCGTTAGCTAGTCTAGTGTTGGTTGCATAATGAAGGGCTAGATTGTTGGTTGCATAGTGTGATAGCTTAGTGTCATAGTGAATGATTGTTGCTAGTTTAATGTCATAGCAAATGGATGCAGTTGATGCGTTGGTTGAACAATAAGCACAGTGATCGAGGTAGGCTGCACACACATGGGTTGGATGGATGTTGAGGACGCCAATGAAACAAGTAGGGCATAGGATATCTAAATCATTTGGGACATGGAGATGGCCCCATCATGAGCGTGAGATTGGGCAAATGCAATGATTACTTGCAAGGAAGGCTGAGTTGGCATGGTCATCATCTCAAAGAAGAGAGGTGAGCTGAATTGAGAAGGGGCCATGCTAGGGAGTGGTTGTTGGAAGATGGTGTAAAGAGGGCTCTTATGTTTGGAGCATGCCTTAAACTCATCTTCGTCCTCCTATGAGGCTTCCTCATAGGTTGTCCTTGCATTGCACTCATTCGCATAGATGAGTTGGGACAACAACTCATGGTAGGACTTCATAAGTGGAATTATATCAAATAAGGTAGGGTTATACCTTTATCCTTCCTAGTGGACTCATTCGTAATCTTTTTTTGCCTCCAAGTCAAGGTGATCCATGGGCAATCCTACTTGGATTTTGGCATAAACAAAGTTATATTATTCATTAGTGAGCACAACATGCTTTGGGTGGATCGTGAAGGTGTCAAGTATGTTAGACACCAACATTGAAGGTTGACTTGGGTTCATGCACAAATCAAGGTGGGAGTGTTACTATTTAGAAAAAATAGCTAAATTTGAAAAATGTAGAAAAATGTCTAAGTCTGCTAGTAGTAGAAAAAAGGCTAAGTATAAAAATGTAGAAAATTGGCTAAGTATGAAAATGCCAACAAAATGGCTAAGTGTATAACTACATAAAAATTGCTAAAGTATGGAGACCACACTCCACACCAACTACGCTCTCCACTTACTATGCTCTCTACACTTAGAGAGTGAATACTTAGAAAAAAAAGTGGAGAATGGTACAATTTGGATTGCTACAAGGGGTCTTAAGGAGACCAACAATGGAGACCAATTTACACCAATAGGGGTGTAGAGAGCATGCAAAGACAACCACAATGGAGTGCAAAGAAGGAAACGACAGGGCCCTCCTTCTAGCACCAAAACTATAATGTCTGAAAATGTTAATGGCTGGAACACCAAGGGGTCAATGGGTGCATACCCTGATCCCACGTTCGCTTGAGGACCTTGTTAGATGTAGAGACGGGGTGCCCTAAAAGGTCTTGTCGATTAAATAGGGACTTACAGAGTGGAAAAGATGTTACTACATACAGTGCTAAGTTGGGTAGTGTCAACTATGTTAACCGTGTAAATAGTGATGAGTGTAGTCATGTTTTTCGATAAAAAAAAGGGGGTGTCAACACACATGGAACACCACCTAAGCATAGTTGTAGGCCAAAATGTGAAAAAATGCAAGGGAGGAAAAGAGAGAAATGGAACACCACTCCAAATGGGGTTGAGTGTAGTTAACTTCAAAAGGGGTTTAGAAGGTACGTAGTCTACAATAGGCATAGTGGAAAGCATAGTCACAATCTTGGTGGTGTCGGGCCATGAAGTCTGGTACTCACCATGATGTCCATGCCTACTGGGTTGGCCATCACAATGTACCATGAGTTGTGGTGTTCTACAGGGTTGTGGTGGGGTTGTAGTAGGCCATAGAGTGCAAATCTACCTCTCTACTAGTGCCTTTGAATCTCGTTCGCCCAAAATGCTAAGTGCTGAAGGCCAAAATGTTGGATGCCAAATGAAAATTCCAACCCCTAAAATGTTTGGGAATAGGGGTATTTATAAGGCTAGGGTTAGCCAAAAATGCAAATCGTGCAACACATGGCAGAGCTATAGGTGGGAATACACTTTGGGGTAGTTGGGGCTACACTCACCCCAACTATGCTCTAGTGTTAATCTCTATAGTATTAAGCAATGCCATTGCTTTGATGAAGTCTATGAAGCTGAGAGACTATGACTATGTTGCCTAGCTGCATGGAGAAGACTGCAATGTACCTAATAATGGCAAATAATGCTGAAAAATGCAACTTGTGAAGACTATGCTTTAGACCATAGTTACAATTTTTGGGAAAAGGAAGGGGAAAAAATGACAAATGCTATTGCTAGAGAGGTGTTGAAGTTGATGCAAATGCCAATGATGCAGTGTGGAGGCCTTTGGAGGTAGTTCTTTCCAACTATGCTCTAACTATACCTTGAAGCATAGTGAGAGTGTAGTCCTAGACTTAGGCAAAATTTGGCCAAAAAATGGCAAAAACTGGCAAAATGTGACTAAGTGTTGACTACACTCCAAGGGAGGCTAACTACACTCTTGAGTGTAGGCATAGTGGGTGTAGTAGGTGTAGCGAGCGTAGGCTCAACACTTAGAGAAATCTATGCACAATCTGGCACTTGAGGTGTCTATGCTAACTACACTCTAAAACGTAGTTGGGAGGTGTAGTTCCAACAATTAGAAAAATTTTACAAAACTAATGTTTCATGCTAACTACACTTTGACTCCACTTTGGAGTGTGGTCCCAACAATGGAGAGCATAGTCAGGACACTTAAAAAAATTTGAAGCTACTGTTGATACTTAGAAAAATTTTGCAAATTTAGACTATCAATGCCAACTACACTAACTATGCTCTAGAACGTAGTCCTAGCAATGGAAGTGTAGTTTCAACACTTAGAAAAATTTTTCCAAATGTCCAAGAGCTCAAGGAAGAATGCTTAGAACTTGATATAGCTAGCAAGATGTGTTATGTAGTCAAATCTACCTTTAAGGATTTCATATAATCTATCCTTTGAGCATATCACTAGTTTTCTCTATGACTTTGATTTGTGCTATAGAAAAATGATGATGGTCATCATGGACTCTTGGGTGTCCACATTACTCAAAATTCTAAAGTTCGATGTATATGTCAAATACCCTAAAGTCATTGCAATGAAATAGATTCTGGTTTAAATAAGCTACTAATGTCCTAATTTGTTGTTGATTTTTTGTGCCATGATTGCCGCAAATGTCCAGCAAATTTTATCATACCTAGGACACCTTCATGTAGTGTACTAACAATTTTAGATAATTTTTGTTCTCTGTATGCTACCTTTGTACACTACCCAATGTACAAAATTTTCATGCCTAGAATACAAAATTAAAACCCAACTTTTTTACACTATCTTTGTAGGTTTTCTAGCATAAAAAATTATAATGCTCAGTGTATAAGGCTAAGATACCAAATTTTGTAGCTTTGGAAGCATTCATAGCTTCAATAAGTTACCATACATGGGGTTTTCAACTTCTATAAGATAGAATACATGAGATCTTACATTTTAGTAACATGAGGCCATGATGCCAAATTTTTAGGAAAATAAAGCAATTGTATCTACCTTTATTTTTCCACCAAATTACAAATAAGATTGGCTATGGATTATAATATAAATTTCTTTGGAGGGTTTTTCATTGGTTTCTCTTTGTTGATGTTTTGAGGATAGATCCAAGAGACATCAACAAAGAATGTGAAACATCACTACAAGCTTATCACCAATGCTTTTCTCTTTGCACTTGATTTGGTAGTTGTTGAATACTATCAAGGAGTGCTCACAATGATGAAATAAGGTCATGATGAAATGTCAAGAGTTTGGGATAAGATCAATGGCTATAATGAATAATGAAGAATGGTCATTTTAGCTAACAAGAAATTGCAAATTTTGACATCATGCTAATGATATGGCAATGACATGTGAGTTTGCTAAAAATTCTTCATGCTTCGTGTTTTAACTATCAATTACTTAAGAATGTTTTGGATGAATCAACACTCCATCCTTGGGCTTCTTTGGCCATTAGGATCCTTCCCTTTTTATTTGGAGTCATTTGTTCTACATTAGGCTTCATTGGCCTCTTGGCTTTCTTGGCATTTTCTCCTCTTTTTCTTTGGAGCAAAATCTTCATTGCATTTTATTTCCAAGGATGAATTTTGCTTTGTCATTGAATGAGTTGTATTACATTCAGTGCACTTGATTAATGGAGTATGTTGAATTTTTCTTTGTTCTCTCATTGAATGAGATGCATTACATTCAACGAACTTGATTTGTGGACCATGTAGGGGATGATGTCACATGGCCATGATGCATGAATGTCAAACACTGGTTTTCATTGTTATTAAGATAAGGGAGGTTGTACTTTGGCTACAAGAACATAATTTAGGAGGGATAATTAAAATGAGTTAAGGTAAGCACTCTTAGCATAGTTGGACAAGCTAACCAAATCTTGTGCATTAAGATCATCTGATAAATTACTATTGCAATGAGTTGCACCTTTGTGATGACTTCAAGCTCTTTCTATAAGAACAAATCCAAGAAGACAAGAAAACAAGCCAATTAATACATATTAGTACAAGAGATTTCATAAGGCCACATGAAATAGTAAGTAGAATACATGCCACCACAAGTTATAATTAATACAACATGAGAAATATGTATTTTATTTCAAATATTTTACAAATTTTGTAGCATTTTGAGATGCTCAAAAGAGATATTAGATCATGTAGGCTTTCCTAATATAACCAACAAGAGTTATTGGTATCCATTATCTGTTCATACCTGTAAACAAAGACAAACAAGGACTATAGGAAAATAGGTTAGCATTAGACATAATAAGGTTTGAGGTATGAATGGTTGATTAGATTGGCTAACTAATTTCCATCCATGTTCGCAAATCTAAATGCTCCATTGCTATTGGCTTTTGTGATTAAGAAAGGTTCCTTCAAATTGGCCAAGAACTTGTCTACATGTTTGTGACTAGCCTTAAGGACAAGATCTTCTTCCTTGACTTTTAATCTATTCAAATCATGATGATGCTATTGCTTCTGCCTCTCTTGATATCATTCAATGTAAGCAAGCACTTATATTCACTGATCTTCCACCAAATTGAGATTAATGGTATGTAGCTTCTTATTCTGTTCATCATTAATGAAGTTAAATAGAGGTACCCTTAGTGATGAAACCTACAACTCAAGAGGCAAAACAACTTCAAATCTATAAATAATATGAGGTGGCACCAGTTGTAGTCCTAAAGGTTGTTCTATAGGCCCATGTGCATGTATAGGTCGTTCATGGAACTTGCATATGCTATTGTTTAACATATTTTAAAGAAGATTTATGATGATCTTATTGCTAGCTTCAGCTTGTTCATTAGATTGTGGATAATATGATGATGAAAAGGAATGTTTAATTCTTAATTTTTGACAAAAGATTTATGTTTCTTGGCTAGTAAACTGTAGTCCATTATCTGTGACTATAGTTAATGGTATGCTAAAATGGAATACTATGTTATCTAATATGAATTTACAAACTTGTTGAGATGTTGTTTTCCTTAAAGGAATAGCGGTAAAGCATTGTAGTGCCCATGTGGGTACCTACCTCTGCCATGGCCTCCTTCCAAGCCAAGCTTGCCTTCCTTCTGCATTGGCACACATGTACATCCCCTCTTGACTTTGATGTTTATGGCCTCTCCCCAAGCATTATGGATGAAATATTATTTACCATTACCAATACCCTCACCTTACCATTATGGATGAAATACCATAACCTTTCTCTGGAGCATTATGCATGAAATATTATTTACTGTTACTGATCTATGAGTGGTAGCAGCTTCTTGGCCAAATTCACATAAAGTTGATGAAGAGATAAATTTTTTTACAAGAATTGTCAATGAAGAATATACATTGGTTTAATTTTTGTTTTCAATGTGAATTAATTATCAGTTAATCAATATGTGATTTTATTAATTTGAAAAATATAAAATATTCTTTCAACCAAATAATAAATGCATATCATAAATATATAACTAAACTAGTTACAACACAATAATTTCATTTCTAATTCATAAAGTCATTCTAACATGCTAATGAAGTTAAGTTTCTAATTTGTAAAGGCAAACCAATTCTATAATAAAATTAAGAATGAGATGTTAGTTTAGTGGTAAAACATTTGATTTATATGAGTATGACTTATATGAGTTATCATTAGAAGAAATGGATCATGTTTATCTTTATCCCTATCAAGGTTTGAATAATGATGCAGTCATGAGAGATTCTAGATGATAAGATGATTAGCTAAGGTTGTAGAAAATTGATTAGAGATTGTAGGATGTTAACATTATAAGCTAACCTATAGTTGTTAGGAGCTGCTAGAACCTAGTCTACATCCCTCAACAACTCTTTGATGTACCCATTCTAATTTACTAAGTGATGAATAGTTGTATTGTAGTGTCAATCAGGTGTGTTATGGTAGGCTAGCATGCATATCACAAATGCAATGTAGTTGTTACAATATATGCTTATAAATACACTTCACCTATTGTATTTATGACACCATTTGCTCAGTAGGTCACTAGATTCTTGAAAATTGATTTCTCAATTGGTATAAATCTTTCTTGTATTGCACTTTACCAGTTGATGCTCCAACTTCTTAATTCATTGTATTTTCAACATTTTGGGTTCACTTTTGAGGGTCTTGATGACTTTTCTAACCTCCTTAGGATACTATAGTAATGTAACTAATAATAAACTAGGAATTACTGGTCTAACTTTAACTATATATATGACTTAATTACCAAGGAAAGCCATGGTCTAGGTATTGATGTAATAATGAATAGTACCTACCTAAGTTTGCATTAAGGGATTCATGATTTTCATGTTTCCAACCTTGAATTTTCTTTCTCAAATTGAAGAGTCTAGTATGTCTGATACTTTTCATTGAATAGATTTAACATGATGTTTCATCTCTTAATGAATTCTAGTTGCAAGGACTTATACAAAATTTATACTTCTTGGATGAGTATCGTTGGATATAATTTGAACTTTTGCCAATCATTTTTGATGTTCTACAAAACGTAGGCATCATTGAAGACTTGCAAATGATGTTGTCTATCTATATTATAGTGTCCCTCAAACTTAGGAATATTGTTCTTATCAAGTTGCTTAATGTAGTTGTCCCTTTGATGCTTAGTGAAAATGTAAATAGCCTTCCTTATATTGGTCATACTTCTTGTTGCTATCATGGGTTCACATAATCATCATGTTCATTAGGGTCTTTGACATAGCCATGAAAATGGCCTCTTCGGTGTTGTTTGTTATGCCTTCTATCATATCTATGTCCATGATCCTTATATTTATCTCTATGACGATCATCACCTCTACCTCCAATCCTATTTTGATCTCCTTAGTAGTCTTTACTTGATCCTCTTTCTTGATGTTTTCTTCCTTATGCATGTTCCTCCTTATTAGAGATTGACAATGAAGATGATAAAGAGGATGAAGAACTAGGAGAGACATGTTAACTTGCTCTTCTTCCTTTTCCTCTTTGATTCTCTTAGTATTCTAATAGAATACCTACACTTTGAGGACCTATTATTATTGAACCAAGTTCTTCACTTTTCTTGGTTGCTTGCTAAGAATAACCATAGTAATGGGTTAAGTGTATCTTTTGCATTAAAGAGAGGAGGATTTTGGTGTTATGGTCTCCTCGAGTGATAATCAGTATCCTTTGGTATCCTCAAGTGATAATTAGTATCCTTCTTCTTAGATAATGATGTCAATGTAATGATGGCCTATTTGCCTTTAGCTACTTCATGGGATGCTTCTATATAATAATCCTTTAAGAGTTGGGACTTTGTGGACTCATAGGGCCTAAAGATTTTATCAAATAGTCAATGGCTATAGCTTCTAATCCAAACTTCATCCATGCAACCATTAGCATTGATAGTGTTGCCTAATTAGAATGTAATATAATATTACCCTCTTGGCCCATCCATCTCATCCATTCATCTTGGCGAAGGATAAAGATAAACTTTAGTTCATAAGGATTCAAATGCTAGTGGATCACTTTGACTTAATATGGTGCAACATCCTTGTTTTGGTTGGGTCGGTTAGTTTCTCTTGTATAATCATTAACAAGCAAAGGATATTCTCTATGAGAAGTAACAATTTTAAATTAGTGTGTGTAACTTAATAAAGTATTAATAATTTCATAAGATAAATCTTGAATATTTCAACAATGATATTTAATGACATCAACTAATCTATAACACTAGCATAAGTCCCTGGTAATTGCACTAATTATGAGAAATGATGTAATTCCTACACTAAATGATACAAATAACAAGCATTATACATGACTTGACCATAATCCATGGACTAAGATAATGAAATTTATAGATCATTAAATGTTGATAGTAGGTTGCTATCTTCCCAACTACACTTGTATGACCTTTAACTCATATAGTAAAGCATAGTTGAGGCATATGATATCTAATGTTATTTAGCCATTATAAAATAATATTAAAATATAAAAATTTATCTAAGTACTCTAAGAAAGAAGAGTAATATCTAAGCTAGCATAAGTGATAAGAATCCATTTCCACATTGAATTAAACTATGTACGAAAAGATTAAACTAATTTAAAGTGTTGTAATAAATATGAATTAATCTTGATGTTACTACTACTCATGGATTATGTTTAGGTGCAATGCCACTTGAATAAGACTCTAGATAATTAATCTAAACTCATGCTATAGCTACTCAGTGACTATTGCCAAGACTCAAGAAAACAAACTATAAGAGCTTTACTACATCTACTAAAACTAGTATCATAAATGTGGTAGGTGGCACATTTATATAGGAATGTATTACTACTATGTCAACGAATCATTGGCTATGTCAATGTAGTCAACTTAAACACTATTCACCATACCCCTTGTGATTAACTAAAAACTTGTTTTCAATTTAAGCAAAATTAGAATAGAGTTTATTTTCAAATTATAGAAGTAATACATAACTAACTAACTAACTAACTAATTGATAAGACTTGACTAGACTTGAGTATCAAAAATAAACATTATTTGAGTGGTCTTGACATATAAAAAATGAAACAATTGAACACATTCACTATTATAGAAACTATAGGTTCAAAAAAATTTCAAAGGTAGATACCTTAAATGATCCTTGGTGATGGAGGCTCTTCATGCCTTGGTAGTTGTGGTAGTTGATCTTCTACTACCACTAATGTGCTCTTCATATAAAATACCTCTATTAAGACTCTCATCTTCTCCTCTTTTATCTTGAAATCATGAATGCTCTAGACTATATTACCTAGAGTAGAAATTATTGGTACCTTCTAAGAACATGATAGAGTTGAAAATATCTCATGGCTATTAATAGACCAAGCTACAAAATGTATGCACTCAATGTCCAATGGCCTTACTTTATGCTTTAACTCCTAGTAGTATACCATTCATTTGGTCAAATTCTTAGCAACATTCCTTTGATCTATAAAATTTCCTTTGAAAAACTCAAGCTTTGCATTTGTAATGTGTAAATTTTAGAGTGCTTCTTTATGGAGCTTATGTTCATTCTTATAAAGTGAAAATCAAGTAGTCATCTACTTTTCGAACTCATTTCATGGTTTGGTGGTAATTAGCATTGAAAAATTAATGTACCATACATTAGTAAGTTTCATGTATTTAGTCATGTGTTTAGTTTATAATTCATTCATCTTGATCTCCATCTAATTACTACATTGATTCCATCCAAGATCAACTACCAATTAGTGTCAGGAAATTGCTAAAGAGCTATGTTTAGTTTATCCTTGACCATTTAGATTTTCTTATTAATTTCTTTTTGTAGGCCAACCTATTTTGAATAATGATTCTTGATTTTCTTGTGCTTGATGGCCTCATTCTATCATGCTATGATTTTAGTGATTGATTATTTCTAGATAGCTCTAACTTCCTCTATTAAAAGACTTTTATTTTTAGCTATGAATCTATGCATTTTTGCAATGATGCATGCTAATTGTTCTTGGAGGTTCTTAAAATGATATTCTAATTGGTTCTTTTCTTATTCAATGCTTTGTACTCTTCTATTCTCAATGACAAGGCCTTCATTTTCTTGGGCTAGCTTGATGATGTTCTTTTGAAATGAATAGGTCTTGAAATCAATGTGGAATACATCCCACATTGCCTTGTATTGTTCTATCTCCACCTAGTAGTGCTTATTCTTCAATTGATTGATTGTATCAACATGAGACTAACTAAGTTGATGGATTGTAGTGTAGACCAACTAGGAATAATTTTTATAGCTTTAGTCTATAAATGTTGATTTAATAACCTAGCCTACTATAGTTAAGCCTTAGAAATGACAAGCTTTTTCTTGATAGTGATTAATTTAGATTTGATAGTAGTGGCATCTTTGAGGATATCAAAGATGGTTATCATCATTGGCCTAGTACCAACCAATCTATCCAACACCTCCTCATCCTATTCTACACTTATGTTTCTTTCTCATCTTTATCTAGCCCATGTAGATACTTGAATGTTTGGAATGATAGTAAAGTATGGCACTTATACTACAAAGACCTTCAAAGATTGTCCAATTACATCAACCACCACGTTTGCAACAATCTCTTGCCCATTTTGTGGTTGCCAACCATATTTGCTCCATCATCTTGATTCAATATGACTTGAAATTTTGGTTCCTCACTAGACATTTCAAGATACTCCTCTTGTAAGGTGATAGTAAAAAATCTCATGAGGTTAATAAAAATGGGATAACTAGTTTTAATAACTCTAAAAAAATTGTTAAATTTCTCACATTTCTAACTATTGACCCTTGATACCTCTTGCAAGTGACTCATGATAGGATGATAGTCTCTAGTACTTCTAATAGGTGCTTCTTGGCTTGTGTTGAATGTACCTAAACTTGCACTAGCACTTGTGGTTCTAGTCATTACGATGGTAACAACTATGATAGAAGTTAATGTGGTTGCTACTCTAGCTTTTGGTAGTGGTGAAAACTCTTCTTTAATTAGAAGAGTTAGCTTCACTTTATCATCTCATTCCATGAAGTTATTGGAGGTCTACTTAGTGTGTCATTTATATAATTTGTGGTCCCTCTCCTTTGACAAAATATTTTAATTAATTATAGAAAGGAAAGTGTCTTTATACCTTCCTTGTTCTCATTGAATCTCTTTTCAATCTTCAAGAAGATTAGTTGAGGAATTTTGATAGGAAACTACCCACTTAGAGAGGTACGTGCCCTAGTAAATAAAGATGTATATTTCATTAGTTATACCATGGGATTGATATGATACATCATAATTTTATAGTACATGTTTTCTACCTACATCAAGACTTTATATTCTTTCTTTTTCACATCATAGGCTCTCTGTATCCATTCCTTAATTATAACATTAGACTTTATGGAAAACTTAACAACTTGAGTTTCCACATTCAAAACCTCCAAGGCTTATACAATGATATTGATGAAGTAAGAGACTATTATGTTCATAATCTTTACCATTGCATTCTTTTGGTAGCTGTTCTCAATGAGATATATTTTACTAAGATATCATTCTACATTTTTGGAGATGGTGGGTCAAAGTGTGATGAGTGGTTGGGTATTCCAATACTCAACCATACAAGTCATGAGTGTCTATGTGCAACCTGATCATAATTCGTGGACGGCCAATGTGAGTATGCTAGTAGTTAATGTTAAGTTCATGATCATTGTCTTCCCACTTAGAGCTAGTGAAGTGCAAGTCATATGGTTTAACTCCTAATAAGGTGTATGAAAGCTAATGTTGAATGTCTCTTGATGTAACTAAGTGTAAACATGATAAAAGTGATTATAAATTCTAAGTCTAAGTACAAAGAAAATGTAGATCTATTCTAGCCTAGTGATGATAAGTATTTGTGCCTGGTTTACTGCACACATCCTAGGTTTATGCAACTATTATTGGGGATTACCTAGTGAATTTACTATTGAGCAAATCAACAGAAGTCACTACTAGGTTACCAAATAGTTACATGTTCCACTTGAAACTAGTCATACTTATTCCACCATACTAAGATACATTGAAAAAGTAAAGTACTTGGAAAATGTAAATGATATAAGAAAAGTAAACATGTTGAAAAGTAAAATTAAGCTTAACTAAAAATGAGCTAAGTAAAATGCTACAATGGTAAGAAACAATATTGATCTTATTTTTGGTCATGAATTATGTCCAAGAACAATCCACTCGAACAAATATTCTATACAATTGTTAAACATCATATTGTGGCCATTTGCTTTATCACTAAGTCTAAGTTATGAAAACAAATTGCAAGAATCTCAAAATTCCTTTCATATAGTGCATAAACTATGACTACTTGGTAATCCAGTTCTATTCTAGGCTTATTTGCTATCAACATGGTGAGATTAGCATAACAGAGGTTTTCTAATCCCATGTACTCTATTAGATCCTATATCTATAGGTCGTTATTATTAATCTTAGGTTGATGTACGTGCACAAGACTATCCAAGATTGACTACCAATTAGGTATTTATGTTGTGATTAAGCTTTGGCCATTTGGATTTCCTTTTCATTGATTTATTTGTATGGGCCAACTTGGTCTCTGAAGTCCTCTTTTAGCCATTCATGCTTCTTGGCCTCATTTTTCCATGCACTAAATTTGAATAGTTGAATTTTTTTGTATTGCATGAACTTCTTCCATTGATAAGGTCTTATTTAATATGGCCAATTTTCTCATGTCAAGGTTGACTCTAGCAAACTTCTTCCTTAGCTAATGAATGCTTTCTTCTAGTACATTCTTTTTCTTGTCAATCTTGATTAATATTATGCTTTCAATAATAATTATTTTATTTTCTTCTTCTAGGATAGTTAAGGATTTGACGTGGGCATGGGTTTGTGCTTCTATCACTTAAGCATTCCATGTTGCATTCTTCTTCTCCATCTCCATTTGAATGTTTATAGCTATTAATTGGCTTATTTGTTTGGTTCTAAATTATTCTATCTAGTTTGACATAATGTTTCATGTATGGTCTTACCTCTTTGCTCTTAGTGTAGCTAATTTTGCTTGTAACCTCTACACTTCATTCTCTATGTACTTTGCTATAGTTTCTACCATTACCAGCTTGCCCTTGGTTCAAATTAGTTTAGACTGTACTACAGTGATATCACTTGTAATATCAAAGAGATTCAACATCACTTGGCTAGTTTGAATCAATTGATCTAGGATGTCTTCATGCTATTGTGGGTGCATGGATATTCTATCTATTGTTTCAAGATCTCTTATTCTAGTAATATATGCTGGTGGTATAACAGGAATGTTAAAAGACTTCTTGATATGACCTGTGATGACCTTAGCTACTTCTCCTACATCTTGGTGTTGCATAATCACCATGGTGGCTTCTTCTTCTTTTTCTAGCCTAACCTAGAAGGATTCAACATTTCTAGATATTTTTTGTGTCTGATCTTCATCTTCTCTTGCTTGCAATAAGATTTAGCCATTGGCTAGTCCTGTTGATACTACAGGTGTACTTGGATTACCTTGAACTATACACATACTAGAGATCTTTTTATTCTTCTAGTTTATAGTTTTAACAATTTATTGCAAATGGTTCATAAAGGATTTGTAGTCCTATTATGCTAGTGGAGCACTTGGCCTTGATCTATCAGTAGTTGGGGTTGATCCAATGGGTCTCACTTGCACTTTTCCCAAAGCTAGAACTTTTCTCGTTGGTGTAGATCTTACCACTTCCTCAGTGTCTACTAGTTTCTCTACTTGATTCTTCTTGGGTGATACAAATTTTGAAATTTTAGTAGAAGAAGCATTCTAGGCTTTGCAGAGAATACCATTTTTGTGGCTGAGAATTCTTGCTTGTCTGCATAGTCTTTTGATAAGACAAGAAAATCGTAGGATGAGTTTTCCTACCTTATTTTCTTCAAACCTTATCTGGATCTCTAAGAATAATAAACAAGTAATGTTAGAATTTTCCAATTATGATAGCACTTCCTCTGGCATCATAGGTAGAAATTTTGTTCAATTTTTTGGTTGGAAAGATATGATAGGTTCCAATTTTGAAATAAATTTTCTCTATAGTTGACAATTCATTGTATTCCTTCTTAGTTGTTTTATAGGTCCATTATAGCCATAACTTCTTTGCATCTATGTCAAACCTTGTAGAGGTCTATGCAATGTTAGCTTAGGAAGATATAATGCCTTGGCTATTGCCTCAACTGAATATGACACTATGATTCCTTCAATCTTAACTGTAGCATCATCTTGTTTATTCTTCCAAAATTGATATGCTTCTCCCAAGTAGCATTCACCATTACATGAGAGTGTAGGTCATAGAGAGCATGCTTAGAGGTTTTCTTGAACATCAATATGGGAAGACTCAATGAATAGTCCAAGGTTTTATTCTGTTATGACTGTGGACATGAGAGATTTCTCTTAGATAGCTTAGAGGCATTCATTCAAAAATGTGAGGTGTTGTCCTTTCTCTTTAGCAAGTGATGCATCAGCTTCAGCTTATGTAGATTGCCCTATAGTAGGTGTAGGCTGATGAATGTTGTAAAAATAGTCCTCTTGCTCTACTTGTGGAGTTTTCTCTCTAGCTTGTCCTCTTTCTTTGGGTCTCTTACCCATTTGTTGTGAGGGTTCTTTAGGTATGGGTTCTTTAGGAACCATTTGAAATCACAAAGAATTAGTTAAAAATCATCCAAGGGTTTTAAATAAGTTTCTAACAATTCATAATCCTCTCTAGGGTTCTTAGGTTTGATCAAAATCTATCCTTGTTACTACTTTTCAAACTTTATTAAGATTGTAGAGTTAGTAAAAGTTTGAAAGAAATCCCTAATAGTTGTATTTTCTAATGTGTTATGAACAAATTAGTCCTTTATGATCTCTCACAATTGTTAATCTCTTGTTGAAATGTGTTTGAATGGTTTTTTGAGAATAATTATTAAGTTCATTATCATTTATTTAGTCATTTAATTAAAAATGTAATTAATTATTATTATTCTTACCCTTAATATGCTCTTCTAGGTGGTAGAAACGTTTAGTATAAATAGCACAAATCCACAAACTACATGCAACACTCTCTCCCTCATGACTAAGTTTTTCACTCTATGAACAAGAGAATTCAAGAATCACATCAATTGAAGCTAGGGTGAGGAAGTTATGGACCTTGGAAGTTCAGGTGTTAGAGGATCAAAAAAATGGCATGAAGTTCCTATGCTTAAAATGAGAACAAAGTCTATACGTGTGCAAGGATTCTACCCTTTGAGTGTGGATGTACTCAAGTTGGGGAACCACATAAAATTTTGTGTAATTTTTCATTGGAGAACTAATTCAATCCTCCTTTTGAGTTCTTGATCCTCAAGTGGTATAGAAGCCCAATACTCCTAGTTTTGAGTGTAACAACTAAGGAGTGAACAATGGAAATAGGATCATACATCAAGTCACCAATGTTCAATGGGATCACCTTTACATGTTGGAAGATTCAAATGCAAAAATTCTTTAAGTTTGTGAGGTAAATAAGTTTGGTATTCATCTTGGATGGATGCACTCAACTCATTAACATCATTTTGGGTAGAAAAGGTAAGAGTATAGGTAAGTAATCTAAAATTTAAATTTTGATACTTTTTCTATGGAATGTGAGATATGTGATGGAAGGGGCCATATGGCCTCCAAATGCCCCAATTCTTAGAGATTTAAGAGAAGAAGTATAGTGAAGAAAGAAGAAGAAGTAACATCCATAGAAGTTGGGATGCCAGAGAGGAATCAACTCAAGAAAATAAAAAGTTAAAGAATATCTACACCAGCTAGGATGATGGAGATCAAAGTGAGGTGGAGGATGATGCAAAAGGTTCACATCTCATTTTTATCACTCTCATAGATGACAATGCTAGCCTCTCAGATGATGATCAATTCAAAAATGAGGAGGAGAGGTATGACCTATTGTGTAAGGAACTTCTATCTTTTCAAAGTCCATGTATAAGTTGGATAAGAAAATAAAAAACAAGGATCAAGAGATTTCTTAATTAAATATAATGATTTTAGATCTCACAAAATAAATCCTAGACCTAAGGTCTAAGAATAAAAAGCTAACCCTATTTTATGAGTAGATTAAGAAAGAACTTCTAGATGCTAAACTTGTAAATGAGAGGTTGATCAAAGGAAAAGAATTTCTTTGAATAGTTCTTGGATAAGGAAGGAGTCCAAATTATAAAAGTGAAGTAGGATGTTATCAAAAAGAACAAGTTTCCACAACAAGCTCATCTAAACAAGAGACCACTTCAAAAGTTAAGGTAACTACTAGCACTACAAGTAACCAAAGGGTAACTCAAAGGTTTGATCACTTCAACCACAATAGAAAGGTTAGATGTTATGATTGTAAAGGTTTGGGCATGAGCAATGGAATTTTAATTTAAAATATTATCACATGAATGCCTGGCCATATCATATGACTCCTTAGTCTTACCCAAATGCACCTTGAAAGGAAATCATGCAAGGAAAAAAGGAATGGAGGGAAGATCAAAAAGGTTAAAAGAACAAAAAGGTGTGGATTACCAGGAGAAAATAAGGAAGCAAAAGAACTCTCAAAAATTTTGTAAAAGGAAGTAAGACATTAGAAATAAATGAAATTATTTTAAAAGGAGAAACTTTGAAAGAAGAACCTCAGTTCCAATCTCCTTAGACATCTTGATCTCCATCAACAAGCAAGGTAAGCAATGGTAAGTATAGTTATAATCATTATACCTTAACTTGATGAGATTAGCCTAGACTAGTTTATTTTTATGGTTGAATAGAAGCTTGTGCTATTTTTAATGTTTTTATTGATAAATCATCTTTTGGATTCTTAAATAGAATATACTGGTTTCAAGTTGTTTAAATCCTTGACTATAATTCATGGATGTTCAAGAAAAACAAAAGTTAAAGACTGTAGTTGCTACTGTGATTTTTGGATCATCAATATCTAATAGCATAGCTCTTTTTTTATAAGAATAAAAAAGGATTCCTTGCTAAGTATCTAGGAATAAATTGCTAGAAATAAGCATTAAAATTATTTTCATCCTTTTATTTAAAAGATATTGCTAGTGGGAGATCTTAGTCTCCACACTTGATTTTAGATTTTCTATGCAACATGAAGATCCTAAAAGGCTTAAGGGGAGAATACAAATCTCTCTACAATAGATGCATTATGGCCAAAGAGACAAGGAATAAATAAGCATGTATGCGTGGGGAGATTGTACCTCATCAACAATTATCATCTTATAGGCCACTGATGTAGGGGAAGTCTTTTGAGACCTTGATCAAAAGACACTCAAGTAGCAAGACTTCCCACTCCAACATCCATTGCTAAAAATGAGCAAGAAGAGGACTATTCATTTTAGAGTATGGTAAAGCATCCAAGGTAAAAGTATGAGTTAACTTTGGTTAGGATATCTTTTGGGTATTTCACCTTGTGGTTTTTTTCTTGGTGATGCTATTTAGAATTGGCATGGCTATATACAATTGCATTATGAACATCTTGTTAAGAATATTTTGGTTCTTTTTTGAGATATTTAGCATGATAAGTTGTGTTTCCTTAACCTTTCTTATGAGTATTCGATGTAATTCTTGAAAGTTGGATATGCATGTATTTACACTCTTGTCATGGAATTGTTATGTCTTATCTTTTTGGTGATGTTTCAAAAGAAGTAGAATATTGGATGATTATAGAATCATGAAATATTTGTTTATTTTTCACTAATGGCTTATTGGTTCAAAAGACAATTTACATGATTCTAAACACTCAAAATTTGGACTTCAGCCTTTTGGTTTTAAATACTCTTGGACATTAGCTAAAAGGGTTGGCTTAGTTATGTTTGGATTAGTTGTGGCTCATTAATTTTAGCTTTTTGAAAAAATAAGGGAAAGCTCTTAATGAAAATTGGGTTTTCATCATCAGCCTTATGGAATCAATGCTAAGAGATGTGTAATCTTTAATTGATTTTTCTTCCTTACCTAAATGCTTGTATCTCTATGATAGTACTGCATACTATGAATATATCTTCTTTTGAGTACTTCAACCCTCTATTGTTAATATGAACTAAACTAAAGCAAGAAGTACTCACAGTTCTATTAATGGATAATATTCCTTAAACTTTCGCAAGATACATGTGATCAATATGGATATCTTAGAAATTTCTTTATCTGAACATTGATATATCCATTATAAAATTTTAATGCTTATGAAAATATATTTCAATATTTTTTATAAGATCTTTCTTTGATGACAACTATGCATGCTATGATCTATCTTATTATTAGTTGTCTAGCTCCACTAGTTTTTGATGATGTCTAAAAAGGGGGAGAATTCACAATTTTATTTGAGAATTAATTGATTATGATTGAGCATTTTATTTCATTGAGCATATTTTGCTATTATGAATATCATTTGTGATTGTGATGAAAATTGACTAATAATATGATTGCATATGAAGTGACTATGATTTTATAAATTGAGCACCATTGGGATATGGTGGATATATTTGAATTGGTATCATGAGCAATATTGTTTTGATAATATTATGGATAATCTTGATGAAAATTGCTATGACTTTATGATGGTATCAATTATTATCCTTTTGACATTATAATGGTAATAAGACTTTTATTCCTAGTTTCTTGGTCATAAATGTTCTTAGTTATAAATGTTCTTAATGAACTATAAGTAGAGTACTATAGTAAAGAAATATCATCTGTAGCTTAATGGATTTATGGACCTACCAACCCATTTTCTTAAGTTTTGGACATCACCAAAAAGGATGAGATTATTGAAGTTATGTTATGCCAAAACCTTAAGGAAAATGGAGAACAAAGAATGTTTTTTGTAGATGATGTGTTTATAGGTCATGAACAAGAACTTCACATCATGAACAAGGACTCAACAGAATGAAATCTACAATGGGTTGTCAAAGACTTCATAGACATGATGAGAGCATGGAAACATAAGGATGAAAATGAAAGCTACAAAAAAATTTAAGATTCTTAAAGGATTGGAAAGAAGCAAAATGAATAAGAGAAGACCTAGCTCCAAAGTTAAGGAGATGTCTCAAGAAATAGTAGATGTCTTAGCCAAGAAGAATAGATTCATAGGAAGATGTCTTCAAAAATAGGAGATATTTCCTTTGGAAAGAAGACATCTTCCTAGAGATGTCTCTTAAGAGATGTCCCATTCTCCAAGTATATGTCTCTCCAGAATTGAGGCTGAACTCAAGTAGATGTTCCAACTTCAAAGGAGATGTTTACACTAGTTGTTGGATAGCTATTGTATGAATTTTAAGTGTTTTTGGAAAATATGATGCTATAAGAAGACTAAAATTTTTTGGGAATTTTGCAAGTATTGAAAACTTCAAAGCTCCTAATTTTCTATTGTATGTAATTGTATTTTGCTCTTCATTCTACTATCATTTACTTGGTTGTATGTTGAATTGAGCTTCAATGACAAGGACTTGTAATTTTAGTTACATTATTTCATTGTGTATTTTTCTTTTTCTTGTTTCCCTATGAGGTTTATGTAATTTTTGCAAGAAGGAATTTTTATTGAGCTTGTTAGGATCCTACAGAATTGAGTGGTTTTGTAGCATCAAAACACTTCGAAGTGGAGCTCAATTTTATAAAGGTTGTGGGATCCTTGAAATTACATTCTAAGTTTGTTGGGACCTTGTAGGGTTGAGTGGTTTGGTAGTGATGAAATACTTTGGAGTGGAGCTCAGAGCCTATACAGGGTGTGGTGCCCTTCACACCACATTTTGAGCTTGTTGGAACCTTGTGGGGCTAAGAGATTTCACAGCAATGAAACTCTCAGTAGTGAAGCTCAAATCTTGTAAAGGTTATGGTGTCCTCTAAACCACATTTTGGAAGAAAAAAAAGTCTAGAGGTGTACACAAATTCTACCCTTCAAGTGTGAATGTACCCAAGTTGGGGAACCATATAAAATTTGGTGTATTCGTGTGGTAGATGTAATTTTTAATTGGGGAACTTATTCAACACCTTGTTTTGTAAGTTCTTGATCCTCAGAAGAGGTGTGGATTGAAGAATTCATAGAAGAGATAGGATGTTGAACATAGTATCCATAAGGATTAGGTTATTAGTATGGATACTATTATCGTAGTGGTGGCATTCCCCATGCTTGTGGTTGTTTCCATTGTTCCTGGTATTACTCTTGTGATTGAGGTAAGCCCCACTTGGATAGTACATTTGTTGGTAGGGATATTAGAAATTACTCTATGGATAAGGTAACTATCTAGGCATTTGTTTTTTGAAAAATTTTAGATTAAGTACATATGTCATAGACTATTTTAAGTGGGCCATAATAGGGCAACCTCCCTTAGGATGTTCATATTTGCATACTTTGAATCATTCATCATCCTCTAAATTGGGGTTTGTTAATTTTTCTACTACAAAAAATTTTCCTTTGTTCTTGTAGTTCTCTCATCCATTGTCTCTTCTTTTATTCTTTTCTTTTCTTTAATTTAGCACTTGCTCAGTCATTTTCACTACATTCTTCAATGTTGTAGTGAATTTCTCATCCACAGAATCCCACATTTTCTCTACCTTGGTTGCAATGTCTTTAACCAATTTCTGATTTAGTATAGTCTTGCATTAGATTGTATCTTTCGAAGTTTCCCCTTCTTGTAACTCACATATTCTTACACTCTTTTTTTTTTTATCGTTGGATCTCTATTATACTCTTTTGTATATTTTTTTGTCACATTTACAACATTTTGATGGAGAATATTTTATGAGATAATGTTGAGAATTAAATTGCCCAATTTAGCTTTTCAATGGTGATTGGAAGATAAAAGTTAAATTATTTATTTAAAAGGGAAATAGTGAGAAGCATGATGAAGAAAGGTGTTAAAGGAAGAAAATTGAAAATTGCTCTTTATATTCAAGGGTGTACATTTTGAGTTTGTGTTTGTAATTCCAAAGGCATGGAATTAATGAAAGATTAGTAAGGTGTTTCTAGCTTAAGGATGAAGAATTTGTGGTTTTCCAATGCAAAAATATGTATAATGGTGAAGGAGAAATTTGGGAATTGCAAGATAGTGTATTGCAATCAAAATCACCATTGGTTCTTATATTGTATCAGTTTATCAGTTTCAATTTTAGTGGTAAATTGGATGTTTTAAAGAATGATAAAAAATAAAGTGGATAAATTTGTGCATTCATTTTCCTTGAAATTGTACAAGAACTTCATAGGAAAACTTACAAGTAATTGGATTATGTAAAGATCCATTGTTATGTTGTGGTCATTACAATTCATAATGTCATACTCAATCTACGGTGGCTTCTAAACGGTGGCAGAAAATTAAGTTGCAGAGTTATGAATTCTGATCAAAACAAGAGGAAAATATCATGTTCAAAGGCTCAATAGTATTTTATGAATGTTGGTAGAACAAGATCATAATTTCAACACAAAGTAAACAAAATTAACAAGATTCTTGTTAAATAGTGATTCAAAAATTCAATAAAATTGTTTGAAAAAAAAATTCATTGTTATTATGAAAGAGAAACCCTTGCCATAATAAAAAACATAATAATATGAAGTGCATCAAGAAAATAAAATTTTAAAAACTTGAAGAAGAACACAAGCCCTACAATTCATAAGAAGATATATACAAAATTGGTGTTCAAGAGCAAAAATGAGCATGCCAAACCTAGAGGCATAAAAAACTTGGCTCCACATTTAAAATCAAAAGAAGCCCTATAGTAGTGGCTATCATATATTTCAAAAAAAAGATAAAAATTATAGGTTAAAGAACACTAAGCAAGGTATTTATCACAGCAATGTTCTCTAGAGCAGCACCAGAAATTTGAATGGAAGCTCCTCTCCAATCACCTGTGCACAAGTTTCACCTCACAGAGGATCACATGGTAGTAGGGCATCGACACGGTGAGAACTAGAGTAGGGTTTGAATCTAAAAATGTTTTGTTCATGATGGAGACATCCATTTTGGAGCAGCACCAAGCATAATAATGAGTGTAGAGGCTAAGGACAATGCGAACAAGAGTGTCATGCTTGTAGAATTGCAGTAGTAGTTCTAGGAGCAGAAGCAAGGGATACAGGACACACAAGAACCATATGTAACAAAGGTGACATGACAGCAGGCATGATAGCCATGAAGCTCAAACACTGACACGAGGCACACCAAATTTTAAATCATTTATATTAATTCCACATGGCCTTAATAACAATTTTATTTAAAAAAAAACAAATCATCACAAACAAAAACTTATGATTTATTTGAATTACAACTAGTAATTTTAAAAAGAGAGGTTTACAATTTGAAAAGGAAAAAAATTATAATCATTTGATAAATATAACTTTAATTTCTTTAAAAATTAAAAATTTCCAATGAAATTTATAACCTCCCATGGAAGTTATAAATAGATCTCCTTGATATTTGTAAGGTTGTAACTGCTAAGAAGACACCTACCAACTATGCCTTGATTTTCTCATAACTCCCTATAGAAGTTATAACTTCTTAAGGTAGTTATGAATAAAATCCCTTGATATTTAATATTTAAATTAACCTTCAATGATGAATGTAACTACCATGAAGCTACTATAAAAGGGCTTCAAGAATAGGGGAAGATATTCTATTTTTTGGGGTGAAAAATTCGTAGAAGCAACATTGAAGATTGTAAAAGCATGGATTACTAAAGATATAAATTTGGCTAACTGGTTTTAATCCTATGAATGTGTTACTTTCCATTTTATTTTAGTTACTTAGTTTATGGTCTATATAGTAATGTGCTTGACATTTAATTTTGGACTTTTCTAGATTGTTTTTAGAGCTCCATTTTTTGCAATATTAGACTTCTATTATGGTTTTCCAAATAAGACCTTATGTTATAGAAAAGAATCTTGAGCAATTTAATAGTAATGTCTTATAGAAATGTTTTATTTGAGTTTAGAGGATCTAGAGAATCTTTGATACTTTGGTATGTTTGGAATAGCTTCAATTTTCTAAAGTTTATTGCCTTACAATTCTAATTTAAAAAATTGTCAAATTTTTCTATTACTTCTAGTGTTTGCATTTCTTGATAACTATTAGCTAGCAAAGAAAAAGCTTGTACTTATGGTTTACAAAGTGTTTGGTAGTGAATAAGATTGTCTTTTAACAAATTTACTTGTTGAGCTCAAAATGTTTGTGCAATTTGTAATACTTAGATTAAATTGAAATAGCTTTATTACAAAGTGTTTCATCATGTTCAATTTATCTTGCCTAGATGCTTGAGATTTACCAAAATTTTCTTTCCTTTCTTTTCTCTTTCTAAAATCCATTGAATCGCATTCTATTTCTAGTTTGCTTGTGGAATTTTCTCTATATAGGAAAAATAAGAGTAGATTGGTAGAGTTGTGCTTAAACGTTTTTGTGAAGTTTTATGTGTTTCAAGTAGTGTACTATAGGGACTATATAGACTAAGTGATTTGACAAAATAGGAATCTTAAAAAACTCACAGTATTTGAAAAAGCAAGCTAAATTTTTTTTATGATAGCTAGTTACAATTTCATACACAAACCTAAGCATTTCAACATTTACAACAACAATTACATACTCACATTTAGTTTGTTTCATAACCATTGAGTTTATTTGGAGGTATTTGAACCTTGATATTACCAGAAGACCAGCAAGCAACTAAACCCTATTTTTAGGAACACCTTTGTTTCTTGTGACACCAAAAGTCATGAGACAAGAGGTCCAAAGTTGGTAGTTCCAAGTGGTCTCCAACATATTCTTTTTTCCTTAACTCCCCTTGTTCTTTTTCCAACATGGTATTTCATCTTAGAATTGATTCTAGTTCCAAGGATATGTACCAACTCTTTGCTTCTTTTATGAGAATTATGAAAAAAAAAATTAATTTTTTCCAATTTTTTTCAATAATTTGTAGGGCACAGACATCATGAAAGGCTTGAAGATGGTGTTATGGATTTGTATTATATCTACCTTTAAACTTTGCAATATTTTTTTATATCTAGTCACTTGATGTGACTATCCATTACATGCCTAGTAAATCGACATAGCTTCCCTAATGTTAATCATATTTCAAACGGCCAATAAGGGTTCTTTGTAGTCTTTGGGTTTATAAGCTTTGTTATAGTGGTGACCTCTCTAATGATTAGGATACTCTCTTTCTTCTTGCTTGATCCTTTTTCTGGATTTATTTTGATCATTTTCCTCTTCATCAAGATGCCTTCTTTGGTATGCATGTCTCTCATGGTTCCTTCATCTTTCCCCCTCATGATCCCTCAATGTTTGTTCCCTCTTGTTAGAATATATGGACAAATATGAGGAAGAAGATGAAGAAGTTGGAGAATGGTGCTATCTGGAATTCTTGTTGTGACTCCTTGATTCATCATTTTTTAGATTTAGTGGAGGTGTTAGGCCTTGAATTACTTCTAAGTCTGGAGTCTTCCTTATCTCTTTTAGGAGTTTCTGCAAGATCCAGATGCAACTTGATCTCAATGTAGACAATTAATGCTTGGAAATGGGATCTATAAATTTAATACAGCTTCTTAGTTTGGAATATGATTTCTTTTTATTATATGGAAACTAGTTGAGGTTCTTTCTTGTCTTTATCATGCCCATTCCTTGTCTTCATGACAACATATCTTCTTGCCTAAGCTTCCATTGGTTGATATGACCTAGTCATGTGTTTGGTGATATGGTAACCTTCTTGTACATGATCAAGGTTTGACCTCATAAGGGTTGCTTGGACCATTGATGGTGTTGAACATTTTGAAGGCTAGACAATATTGCCTTGTAAATCTCTCCATCTAAGTTATTCATCCTAGTGAAAAATAAATGTGAAATAAGGATAGTAAGGATCAATGTGAGCATAGGAAATCTTAGTTTTCATTGGTGCACTCCAATCTTCTTCATTATAATCCTTTTCATGACTTTCATTAGGTTTAGTAGCAGGTGAAGATTTTTCCTTAGTTGTAGAAGCCATTTTAAATGTTTGATGCTTAAGTATATGTACTTTTGAGAAAATTATTTTAAGTATGAAAAATATGCTTGATACTCTTAGATATAATTTTTTTTTGTAAAATTAACTAATCAAACATTAATACATTTCTAGCAACAACATCAATGATAAATAGTTGGGTATTCCAACACTCAACCATACAAGTCATGAATGTACACATGAAACCTAATTGTAATTTGTAGATGGTCAATGTAAGTATGCTAGTAGTTGATGTTAAGTTTGTGATGTTTATCTTCCCACTTGGAGTTAGTGAAGTGAAAATTGTATGGTTTAACTTCTAATGAGATGTATGAAAGCTGATGTTGAATGGCTCTTAATGTAACTAAGTGTAAACATGGTAAAAGTGATTATAAATTCCAATTCTAAGTACAAAGAAAATGTAGATCTATTCTAGCCTAGCTATGATAAGCATCCATGTTTGGTTTACCATACACATCCTAGGCTTATGCAACTATTACTAGAATTACCAAGTAAATTCCCTATTGAAAAAATCAAGTGAAGTCACTATTGGGTTATGAAATAGTTACATGTTCTACTTAAAACCAATTTTACTTATTCTACTATACTAAGGGATGTTGAACAAGTAAAGTACTTGGAAAGTGTAAATGACTTAAGAAAAGTAAAATTAAGCTTAAGTAAATATAAGCTAAGTGAAATGTTGTAATATAAGCTAAGTGAAATGTTGCAATGGTGAGAAACAATTGCGATCTTTATTTCTAGTTATGAGTTATGCACAATAACAATCCACTCAAACAAAGATTCCATATAATTGTTAAGCACTACACTATGGACATTCACTTTATCACTAAGTATAAGTTACAAAAACAAACTACAAGAATCTAGATAAATGTTAGTGAAAATTATTTGTTTTAACACAATGGTGGGTTGGTATTTATAGGCATGACCATGGTTCACTACATTGCATCTATGATGATGTATGCAAAGCTATGATGTTGTAACTATGATATTGTAGGTTACATAACTAAAGGTTTTATCAAAGAGAAAATTCTTGCAACTACTCATGCACAGCATGGAGTGCAAACTTCAAGAAGGATCTAAAGTTAGACTTTAGAAGAACTACTTCAAAGACCTCTTTTTCTCTTATTCTGATCAAGCATGCATCTATGAGAGTCATCTCAAGGTTTTACTAGTGATGAGTGGCGAGGTACCCCTACACTCCACCATACGAATACGAGCGTGCACGTGCGATCCGGTCGAACTCTACAGACTAAATGCCTTAACGCCATAAGAAACACTTGGGGTTAACCGTTCGTTGTCTTCCCAGGCTTGCTTGTATGTGTCATGGTGTATGGTTAAGCAAGTCTGAGGTAT